>RCUC01146308.1:0-110262 GCA_003697995.1 Taxidea taxus jeffersonii | reverse complement strand
AGATGGTTTGAAGTATAGGAGAAAGGTTTAGGTAAAGAATCTTACTAAATGAGCATTCTCACATATTCATAAGTGAATCACTCGCTGAAGCAACAAGTAAATATGACGTTGCCTATTAGGAACATATGAAGAAATGAAGAGAAAGAAGAACCTTTAAAAAGTACTGATGAGCCATGGAGATGAGAAAACTGGGACAATAGCATATCAGAGATTTCTAGAAAGGGGGATAGGTTGGTATAAAAGACCCAGAGAGGTCCAATAAACACCGATAGGTGTGTTAGATTTGGAAACTGGGTGACTTAAGAAAAGTTCTAATGGCTCAGTGAGTGAATGGTAAAAAGGTATTTTCTAAGAAATACAGCTTTGAAGGGAAGGAGGGGTGGGGGGAAGGCATCAGTTCTCAAATTTGGTCTCAATACCCTTTACACTGTTAAAAATTTCTGTGGAATCCAAAGAGCTTTTGTTTATGTTGGTTATATCTACGAATAATCACCTTATTAGAAATTGATACTGAAAAATTTAAAAATTACTTATTCATTAACTGATTAAAAATAATGACTATGCTACATGTTAGCATACATAATATATATTGATAAAATAACAATATTTTCCAAAATAAAAAGAAGAGTGACATTATTTTATAGTTTCGCTAATCTCTTTAATATTCAACTTAATAGAAGAGAGCTGGATTCTCATATCTGTTTTTGCATTTATTCTGCTGCATTATATTGATTTGGTTGACATATGTGAATTTTAATAGTCTTTTCAGAAAGTAGTAGATACTTCTTTTTGACACTATAGTGAAACTTGATAAAAGATAATTTCCTAACAGCTGCAATGTGGAATCTGAAACCATATCAATGAACTTTGTTTAATTAAAATCCACTGTACTCTGAATGAATCTTTTACCATAAGTGATTTTGACTCTATGAATCTCTTGAAAGAGACTTGGGAACCCAACCACACTCTTAAAACTCCTGGTTTAGGATTTGTTTTAAGAGTTAAGCTTGGTTGAAGATACAAAAGGGATAGTGAACAGAGTATATGTAAATACGTCAGCCTTGAACTGAAGGAAACTTTCAAATCTAGAAAGGGGGTTTGGATACAGACATATCTGAAGGGAGAGGGAGAACTCCCACACAATGTTATTTTCTTGGTGAAGCAGGAGGAGAGATCACCTAGTGCTAGGTAAAAGAACTGCCCAATCACCTTGACGGTCACTGGGCAAATGCCTATGATTTCTTCAAGCTCAATGCAAAAGGCACTGTTGGCTTTCCCTGAGAGTCATATCTTTTGCTCCAAACTGTCACCAGTCATTCTTCTGGTATAGCAATTATCATATTTTATTGCTTATATGTCTGCCTTCTCTTTTAGATGGTACGTTCTCCTAAGCAGAGACCCAACCAAAGTGGTCTTTAGCAACTACTTAAAATATTGTGTTGAGTGAGAGAAAGACTTTTTTTTAATTAAGAAATTATAGGGGCGCCTGGGTGGCTCAGTGGGTAAAAGCCGCTGCCTTCGGCTTGGGTCATGATCCCAGGGTCGTGGGATTGAGCCCCACATCGAGCTCTCTGCTCTGCAGACAGCCTGCTTCCTCCTCTCTCTCTCTGCCTCTCTGCCTACTTGTGATCTCTGTCTATCAAATAAATAAATAAAATCTTTAAAAAAAAAAGAAATTATATCTGCCTATAGATTTTGCAGTGGCTCCATTCACATTATTTTTCTTTATTTACTCAGATTTCTCTCCATTGTAAGAAGTACAATGTGATTGACAAAACTAGTAGAGAAAGGACTGCTTGGTAATCCTAAAGGCTAGAACTAAAATACAGGAAATTGAGAATAAAAAGTCTTAGCAAACCATAAGAGACTCTTAATCTCACAAAACAAACTGAGGGTTACCAGGGGTCAGGGGCTAGGGAGAAGGTGGTTGGGTTATGGACATTGGGGAAGGTATGTGCTATGGTGAGTGCTGTGAAGTGTGTAAACCTGGTGATTCACAGACCTGTACCCCTGGGGCTAATAATATATAATATGTTAATTAAAAAATAAAAAATTTTTTAAAAAGTCTGTCTTAGGACCAGGAATAAATCCAGTAGCTTTCTTATACACAGATTTTTAGCAGAGGTGATGGCACAGGGCTACCAAAAAAAAAAAAAAGGAAAGCCTCTGACAACTCTTCTCTCTATATATGTCTGTAAGTTCTAAATCTCAGAATTTAAAATTTTACTTTAAACACACATTCATATATCACCACACACACATTTGGAAGAATATACACTAAATACACTAAAACATTAACTGTGATTATCTCTTGATGGTGATCTTTATGAGAGTTTTGTTTTCACTTGCTTTTCTGCATTTTCAATAAAAAAATAAGTTACTATAGAGAAAAAATAAAAAAGTATCACTTCTTTCAAAGTGTTGAAAACACTGGGAGATGGAGAAGAAAAGTGAGTTGGGAGAAATTGGAGGGGGAGACGAACCATGAGAGACTGTGGACTCTGAGAAACAAACTGAGGGTTTTGGAGGGAGACGGTGTGGGGGGTGAGCCCAGTGGTGGCTATTATGGAGGGCACGTATTGCATGGAGCACTGGGTGTGGCGCATAAACAATGAATTTTGGAACACTGAAAATTAAATTAAATTTTAAAAGTTCAGTGTGCTTAAGATTAATAGAAGTAGAAAAAGATATATTGCTTCCAAATAAATAAATAAATAAATATCTTCATGACTTTTCTCATGCCATTAATTTTCATGGTGCCATTCATATTTTCAAATAAAACAACTCAGACAAGAACAAAGATAAGATAGTGATTGAGAAATATACTAAAACAAATGTTTCCTTGTGGAAATCAATACTACTTATATGAATGTTCTCAAAAAGACAAAGTATTGTACCCCAAATAGGAAATAAAAGATTTTTTCAAATGAATGAATAAAGTGTTAAGACTGTGATTCATTAGTACTCTGATCAGAGGAAGAGAGTATAGAGGGGAGGAAGAAGTTGCATGGGTCTGGGTTCTAATGAAGCTCTTCCACAAGCCAATTATGACCAGACTTAATAACTGAATTTCCTGGGGTGCCTGGGTGGCTTAGTGGTTTAAGCCTCTGCCTGAAGGCAGAGCTGAAGCTGAAGCTCAGGTCATGATCCCAGGGTCCTGGGATCCCTGCTCCACAGGGAGTCTGCTTCCCCCACTCTCTCTGCCTACTTGTGATCTCAGTTTCCAGAATAGTGGTGAGGGGCTACTGACACAGAAGAAATAAGAGGTCTGAGAATATAGTTAAGCTTTTCAGGTAGCGGCAGTCTTATTCTATTTTTTTTTTTAAGACTTTATTTATTTATTTGACAGCGAGAGAGATCACAAGTAGGCAGAGAGAGAGGGGAAGCAGGCTCCCTGCTGAGCAGAGAACCCAATGTGGGGCTCGATCCTAGGACCCTGAGATCATGACCTGAGCCGAAGGCAGAGGCTTAATCCATTGAGCCACCCAGGTGCCCCGGCAGTCTTATTCTATTAAGCACAGTATTTTTAATATATTTATAACCTCCCTAAAATACATTACTCACTCCCATGCTTTCTTAAGCGAAATATGCTAGAAAACCATTAGTCTTTATTTCTGAACAACCAAGTACTAGCATTATGAGCAAAAGCTGGTGACACTTCTACCTATTAAATTATATAGGGCTGCCCTTCTCAAACTAGGATATGTGTTGGTACACTGTATATTAAAAATAATACATAATTCTCAAGCATGGATTTAATTCACTCTAAGTAATTTAAAATGATTTGGATATATATATATTCAAATATAAATAAAGATTTTATAAATAAAATCTTTAAATAAATATATATTATTTATAATATATAAATATATATATTTAAATATATAAAAATATATAAATTAATAAAAAATATATATTTTACAGATTTTATTTGACAGAGAGAGACACAGTGAGAGAGGAACCACAAGCAGAGGGAGTGGCAGAGGAAGAAGCAGGCTTCTCGTGGAGCAGGGAGCCTGATGTGGGGCTCAACCCCAGGACCCTGGGATCAGGACCTGAGTGGAAGGTATACGCTTAATGACTGAGCCAACGAGGCGCCCTTGCTTTGGATATATTAAAAATATAAGGGCACCTGGCTGGCTTAGTTGGTTAAGCGACTGCCTTCGACTCAGGTCATGATCCCAGGGTCTAGGGATGGAGCCTCATGTCGGGCTCCTTACTGAGCAGGGAGCCTGCTTCTCCCTCTCCCTCTGCCTGCTACTCTGCCAGCTTGTGCTCTCTCTCTCCCTGTCTGTCAAGTAACTAAATAAAATTAAAAAAAATATATATATATATAATGTTTGGGTGTATTAAAAACATAAAAATAGTTTTTCAATATTCTGAAATATTGAATATTGAAATAAATCAAATATTTGCTGAGTGTCTACTTTGTATTGGATATTGATTCAAGTTCCTGGAGACAAAGCATTAGGAAAACAAGGAAAAAATAACTGAACTCATGGAACTTATATTCTAATAGATGAAGACTGGCAATAAGCAAATAAACTCTATCCTAGGCTAGATGGTGCCGAATGGAGTGGACAAAATAAACAGAGGAGTTTTACTTTAAAACAGGGTAGTCAGAGAAAGCCTCAGTGTGAAAGTGCCATGTGATTAAGGGTCTCAAGAATTGGGAAAGTCAGACACTGGGATCTCTGTGGGAGAAGTTTTCGGTAAAAGGAATACTAAAAATATAAAGGTCTTTAAGTGGACTCACTGAGAACAGCAGGGAGACAGTAAGTCTGGAGAGGAAGGAGCAGGAAAGTGGGAGATTAGATGAGACCGGTAAGGCACCAGGTCTCCTAAAGCTTTATAGCTTTTGTATCGATTTTGTTTATCCTCTGAGTGAGAAGATGGTGGAGGCTTCCAGAATAGGAGAGATATACTCTATTCTCAGGTTTTAAAAAAGACACCGGGTCTGGTGCTGGGAGTTAAGGATACTAGATTAAGCAGAGTAAAAGGAAGAGACCAACTAGCGGAGGACACCAAGATCCAGGCGGGAGGCGCTGGTGGCAGGGAAGGGGCAGTCAGTCCCAGGCTGCTGGACAGTTTCCCAAGTAGAGCAAATAGCATCCCATGGGGAGAAATGAAGGATGAGGACACTGCGCCAAGGTTTCTGGCCTGAACGTTTCTCGACATTTACCTGGATGGAGAAGACTGTGGAAGGAGCAGGTCTGGCCCGCAAGATCAGGAGCTTGCACTGGAGAGGTAGAGGTAGAAAGCAAACTTCAAATGAACGTTCAGCATGAGAGCAGAAAAGAAATAGGAACTTTCTGACAGATCTTTTCCAGGATTATCCCAGATAGGTAAAAGGCAGACTTGAATATTCTCTCCTCTTTGTGCTCCTTGGGCAGACAGGTTTTTCGGGCAGTAATAGAGCTCCTGGTTCCCAAATGGTCTCTCCCTTTCTCAGGGGCTGCTTTTTATCCCTCTGTTTTCTCTCCTGCTCCAGGCAGTCCGGTAATACTTTCCCCACCTGACAATGTACTTATCTGATCCTTACACCCCTCTCCACTTTCTAATTTCCTGGAAACGTGGAAGCCAGAATGACAAGCTAAGCAGAATCTTGTGGAGGCCCAGAATGCCTTCCACGTGACGAGCATCTCTGCCCAGAGCTGGTCTTACTTCCTGGTTCTCAGGAAAAGAAATTCGTTTCGTAAACCGGTTCCCGCAACACACCGCCTAGGAGTTGCGAAACCTGACGCGAGGTGGGACTGAGCCACACAAGGGCTTGGTGCCGCCTCCCCAAGCCCCGGCTTCCTCCTCAGGTCCGATTAATTGATCCTCGGGAACCCACCCAACCTACCCTGGAGCAAACTGTGCCCACATACCCTACTTCCTCTCTAACTTTTCTCATTTTGAAGACGGAAGGCGATTTTTCTTCCGAAACCGTTCTTCAACAACCCTGGGGCACAGGGATGGAGACCGGAGCGCAGACCGCGGACTACCTGTGAAGAAGACGCGCATGGCGGGAATTTCTTACCTGTCCAGTGGCCGGGCGCCAGAGCGGCCGGGGCACCGCCCCGCTGAGCCGGCTGCGGAAGAACCACAGCTTGCAAGAGAGCCGGGACGGGGTGGGCCCAAAATACTAGTCTCCGCCCCAGTCCCCGCCCCAGTCCCCGCCCCAGTCCCCGCCCCGTACCTCCTCTGTACGCCGCCAGGCGGCTCTGCAGCGGGAGAAATTCCAGATCTCGCGTAAGGCTCTTCTTTAAGTAGGAGCCTGCCCCTTTAAATACGCCGCTTTCGGAGACCAAGTAATTTAGGACTTCCGGACATGCGCGCAGCGTTGTGCCCAGGAATTCCTTAACTTGGACGCGAGGTAGACCACATCGAAAGATGTGGGGCTTTGTGCGGGGCAATGACGAGATTAACATTGGGGCCCCCGACTTTTTGCCCGAAAGAGGGAGGCGACATGAGCTAGTATCAGCGTTGGGGCAGGCGGGGGCAGTGGAGGGAGAAGCAGGTGGAGACACTGGCTGTGCTTGGGGGTTCTTTTTATGCGCCAGAAGGCAATCCCGCCAGAGACTAGTTCTGCGAATTGGTGACAGAAAGCAAATAGGAGTGACTGCAGCTGAGCGTTGGCATTTGAAGGAAGAGCAAGGGGTGGGAGGAGCGCTACCTGCTGCCTTTCTTACATCTCCGAAGACTCTGCCCTCAACCAACAATTCCCCAAACTTGGGTCAGCCAAACTACCCACTCCTCTCCGCCCCACACCCTTGTCAAGAAATCTGCTGTCTAGGAACACTGCCTATTTGTGTTGAACTCGACGTGGGCTTCTAGCCTCCCTCCAGCTCAGTTCCACTTTTTTACTAAGATGCTCAATTGTAATTCGCTGAACATTACGTTCTTCCCAAGGTGTTCTAGTTAACCCAGTAGCTTGGAATGTCTTTGTATCTTCTTCCTTCTACTGGGGAAAGAGTACATCATTATTCTTTACTAGACAGTCCTAAAACTGCTCTTGATGACATTGCTTTCCAACTCGTGGACTTCATCACATTGATCTGCTCAGTGCCATCATTCATCTTACTAAAACGTCTTTTTGGACTGTGTCGTTTTTCTACTCAAACACCCCCAGTAGCTATGTGTTGACCACTGGACAGATTCCAAGTTCTTGGTTGGGCATTCACTGTCTGGCAGTTTGGTTCTAATCCTAGCTGTATTTTCCAGAACTGTACTACAGAACTTTTCCTCCTATTGTTCATCTATCTGAGCTGTTCAGTTTTCCCTAACACATTGCATATTTTGCTTGTATGTACTTATGATATGTCTCTACCTTATTTCTATGTCTTGAATTGTTTGGAGGACTTAAATGGTCCCTTCTTGTATTATGCTTTCTCTGGTTATCATAGGCGAAAGTGGTCCCTTCTTTCTTCTCTTTTACTCTTACAGCACTTACTTTGTACTAGTTGTTTCATTTATTCAACAGTCAGTATTGATTGCATGCTTACTATGTGCGCGATGCTGTTCCAAATGTGAGATTATCAGTGAATTAGGCAGACAAGGTACTTGCTCCCATAGAGCTAACTTCTAGTTGGGAAAGATATACCATAAATAATAAAATTATTAGATAGAAATACTGTGCAGAAAATTAATGGGTTTGAGGGAAGAGAGTGTCTTGTTGGTTCCTTTATATCAGTCAGGGACAACCTGAGTTGTGACTGAGGAATGACTAATTTAATCAGCGGGAGCAGTTAACACAAGGAATTGAAGAAGGCCATTGTACTTGGAGTATAGTGGGTAATGGAGAAAGGGCACAAGATAAATTTGGAGAACAGATAGAGTCCAGAATCTTAGAGGTCTCTGGAAGCCATGGTAATTAATTTGGATTTCATTATCAATATGATTAGAGGTCTTAAAGAGGGTTGTGATATGATTTAATTTACCTTTCAAATTACCGTTCTGGCCATGTAGAGAATAGACAATAGTGGACTAGTTAAGGAGAGGCAGATTCGAGACCTTCACAATATGTAAGAACTTCTAAGATGGATGTGCTAAAGAAGGACAGCAAGAGTAATCAGAGAGCCAGATGCTTAAAGTTGATGTAATTTTTGGTGATGAGAAAGTCACGGTTATGACCAAGATGAAGTAGAAGTGAGTTGAAGTTGAGATCAAGGAGCAGAGGGACTGTGGTGTTAAACAGATGATGTATATGGATGGCCATGGAAGTCATGATGGATAGGAAGACATTGAGGGAGTTGTTAAAATCATCAGTGAATGAAGAGGAGTTGTCTGGGGACCAAAGAGAGGATGATAGCAGATGGTAAAGCCTGATCGCATGAACTTCAAAGGAGTTGGGATTTGGGGGAGTTAGAGGAGTGAGAAATGGTTTGCAGAAGTGGCAAATAGAAAATATTTACTTCCTCCAGATCCTAAGTTAGGTAGATGAGAAAAATAGCCTTCACTTGAGAGGACTAGAGAAGCAGCAGCATGGGAAATAACTAGGTTTCAGTTACGGCAAGAAACCGAGGAGGCTGTGCAGGAAATTAAGGAACAGAGGAAAATAAATATATCCTTATGTAGTCTAGGAAATTAGGATATAGAGACTGCTGTGATTTCCATGTGACATGATACATGGGGTGCTTTGCTAAATTGGTTCAGATTAGTAGAATACATTTTAGAAATGGGATAAAGGTCCAGATGATGATGAGTTACCTAGAGAGGTCGTTAGTATGTGAGTAGTATATGGTCCCTGGGCATTTTATCTTTCATATAGCTCTATCTGGTATGGTAACTGTGGGCTGTGTGAGGAGTGAATAAAGGCTTCTTCAGAGGATTATTCTCTTATCTACTGCTTAAGATTTGTGAAGTGTTCTTCTCTCTGATGCCGGTAGCACGGTTGGAATTTTCCTGTGGATCAACATCAAAAGTTTATATCTGTAAAAGTCTGGAACTGGGTTTTCAAGAAAGTTTAAGGCTCAGGATTAATTTAAGTTTGTTTTGAAGCATAATCAAATTGCAAGCTGGTTTTTAGAACTTCATTTATCTATCAATTTGGACTATTTCTTCCTGTCTTCTAGTCCTTTCTCTCATCTCTAACCCCTAATATATAAATATCTAGCCACAAATTCTCTGGAATTAGCTGGAAATTTTCGGGGATGGGATTTAGACTAATAACTTCAAGTCCTATGTTCTGGTCTCTTCTTTGTTGGCTTAAGAGTGGTTATTTTTTAAAGTAAATTTGAAACTGACCCATTTCAATCCCAGATAATAGATGGAAGCTTGGAGTGGGTGAAGAATGAAGTTGCAAATCATCAGTTATAACAGAAAAGATTACCTGTTAATTCATCTTGGTATAGAAGGGTGAAAATACACATGACATATAGAAATAAATTGCTAATGCCTTTTGAGGGGACTCAGGATTGAAAGGGAGAAAGAAAAATCCTACAAATATATTTCTTTTTTGTTATCCATAGCTTTTCTTTCTGGTAACTAACTGATTGCCTCTTTGTTTCTTTTGTAGGCATTGTTATTTAAGAATGGAAGAGGATACAGATTTTAGGATCAAGTTTAATTCCTTGCATTTCATTACTGATCATGTTGGATTTCATGGCACTATAAAAAGCTCACCAAGTGACTTTGTTGTTATAGAGATTGATGAACAGGGACAGTTAGTTAATAAGGCTACCAATGAGCTGATTAGTAAAGTACAATCTGAGCCAAGTAATTTTGCCAAAAAACCAAAACTTGATTTTCAAAATTTATCCTTTAAAGAGGGAGGGAACCAAGAAGTCAATACTTTCACTGGGTGCTCTGATGATGACCAGAATGATCAGTCTTCTTCAGAAAAGGAAAATACTATCAATGCTGGAACTTCCAAAAGTGAAGAAGAAAAAGTTGATGTTTTAGGCAACTTGTTAGATGAAAAAACTAATAAATTACTGAATCACTTTGCCTGTGATATAAAAGAGAAGTGGAATTCTAAAAGTGAACTAATTGGATCATCTCTTGAATTCTCATTGGGCAGAATCCTTGACAAAAACCAGAGGGCTATTTTGCATAGTGCTGTTAGGCAGAAATTCCCCTTTTTAATAACTGTTGGTAAAAACAGTGAGATTGTTGTAAAACCAAATCTTGAGTTTAAGGAACTCTGTCACTTGGTATCTGAAGAAGAAGCATTGGACTTTTTTAAATATTTGGATGCAAAGAAAGCAAATTCCAAATTTACCTTTAAACCTGATACAAACAAAGACCACAGAAAAGCAGTCCATCATTTTGTCAACAAAAAGTTTGGAAACCTTGTAGAAACCAAATCTTTCCCTGAACTCAGTTGCAATACTGGTAATCCAAATGTAGTGATTACAGTAAGATTTCGGGAAAAAACACACAAGCACAGGAAAAGGTCTCTTTTTGAATGCCAGGATCAAAAAGTTATATACACAGGTAATGTAATAAATCATTACCATTTTCTTTGATAAAGTTAGTTAAAATTGTGTGTGTGAAAGATGAATAATTTCAAATGAGTTAAATAGACTTAACCAGAGGGATGTTGGAAAAAAATATTTGGGTCTGGTTTTTAGTGGATGATAAAGCCTTTTGAATTACACTAATTTTAAGAATTAACCTTATTGATTAAAGTATGGTTAACACAGATGCTTATAATTAACATAGTCACATGTACAAGGTTGAAGGAGTTATTTTGTGTTTAATGAGTTTTGTTGGAGATAAATCTTTATTTCATTTTTTAGAAGTTATTTTAATTAAAATTAAATACTCAGATAAGTAGAATATGTCTGCTGTGCTTGGGAAAGTGAAGAGAACACCTTGTTATCTAAACAAATGAACTTCACCACTCAAGGCAGAGAACCTCCTTTCAAGGAGCTCCTTCTTTGTCACTGTTTTAGAGAGGAGGTTCTCAAGCTTTAACATGCATTAAAAATCATGAAAAGGGCTTGTGGAACAGATTTCTGAGCCATATTCTCAGAGTTTCTGGTTTACAAGGTTTGGGGCAGGGCTTTCAGAAATGCCTAGGTGATGCTTTTTCTACTCGGTCTGGGGACCACATTCTGAAAATCACTGTTTAGCAGGTATATTCAATTCCTAGGCTTGGAAGGAACTGATGAAATCTTATTCTAAAAGTTTGGCTGATCAGGTTTAATTGGAAGTGTTACATATGGTCTTGTTTTATAGATAGAGCAAAGCTTTTTAATTTTTTTCCCTGGTTAAACACATTATTTTATTTTATTTTTTTAAAAGTTTTTATTTTAATCACCCAGTGCTCATCATGACAAGTATACTCCTTAATCCCCATCACGTATTTCACGCATCCCCTCACCCACCTCCCTCTGGTAACCAGCAGTTTGTTCTCTATAGTTAAGAGTGTTTCTTCGTTTGTTTCTCTGTTTTTCCCCCCTTTGCTCATTTGTTTCTTAAATTCTACACATGAGTGAAATCATATGGTACGTGTCTTTCTCTGACTGGCTTATTTCACTTAGCCTTACTTACTTACTTAGCACCATCCATGTCAATGCAAATGGCAAGATTTCTTTTTTTTTTCTTTACTGCTGAGTAATATTCCATTTTATGTATATGCAACCTCTTTATCCATTCATCAATCCATCAGTGGACACGTGGGTTGCTTCCATATCTTGGCTATTGTAAACAATGCAGCTATAAATGAGGGGTGCATGTATCCCTTTGAATTAGTATTTTTGTAATCTTTGGGTAAATACCCAGTAGTGAGATTGCTGGATCATAGGGAAGTTTGTTCTTAACTCTGAGGAAGCTCCATACTGTTTTCTATAGTGGCTGTTCAGTAGTGCAAGAGTGTTCCTTTTTCTCCACATGCTTGCCAATACCTGTTGTTTCTTGTGTTGTTGATTTTAGCTATTCTGACAGGTGTGAGGTGATATATCATTGTAGTTTTGATTTGTATTTCCCTGATGATAAGTGATGGTGAACATCTTTCATCTTTTCATGTGTCTGTTGGTCAGCTATATGTCTTCTTCTTCTTTCTCCTTTTTTTAAAAAATTTTTTTATTTTTTATTAACATATAATGTATTATTAGCCCCAGGGGTCCAGGTCTGTGAATCGCCAGGCTTACATACTTCACAGCACTCACCATAGCATATACCCTTCCCAATGTCCATAACCCAATTTTTTTTTAATAGTCTCCACACCCAGGGTAGAGCCCAATGCAGGGCTTGCACTCATGACCCTGAGACCAGCATCTGAGCAGAGATCAAGAGTTGGATGCTTAATAGACTGAGCAACCCAGGGAGGCATCTGTTTGTCTTCTTTGAAGAAATGTCTGTTTGTGTCTTCTGCACATTGTTAAGTTGGATTATTTGTGTTCTGGCTATTGAGTTCTATCAACAACTTTTTCTGGAAGTTGATTTATATATTTTGGATACTAAACCTTTATCAGATACATCATTTGCAAATATCTTCTCCCATTCTATAGGTTACCTTTTAGTTTTATTGATTATTTCCTTTGCTGAGTAGAAGCTTTTTATTATGGTATAGTGCCAGTAGTTTATTTTTGCTTTTGTTTCCCTTACCTGAGGGGACCTGTCTAGAAAAAAAGTTGCTACAGTTGGTGTCAGAGAAATTATTGCCTATGCTCTTTCCTAGATTTTTATGCTTTCAGGTCTAACATTTAGGTCTTTCATCCATTTTGAATTTATTTTTATATATGGTGTAACATAGTGGTCCAGTTTCATTCTTTTGCATGTGGCTGTCTAGGTTTCCCAACACCACTTGTTGAAGAGATTGTCTTTTTCCCATTAGGTATTCTTTCCTTTGTTGAAGATTAGTTGACCATATAACTGTGGTTTCATTTCTGGGTTTTCTTTTCCATTCCATTGATTTATGTGTTTATTTTTGTGTCAGTACCCTATTTTGATTGCTACAGCTTTGTAATGTAACTTGAAGTCTGGAATTGTGATGCCTCTAGTTTTGTTTTGTTTTGTTTTTCAAGATTGCATTGGCTATTCAGGGTCTTTTGTAGTTCCATACAAACTTTAGGATTAGTTCTGTGAAAAATGCTGTTGATTTTTTTAAAAGTTTTTATTTATTTATTTGACACAGAGAGAGATCACAAGTAGGCAGAGAGGCAGGCAGAGAGAGGGGGTGGGGAAGCAGGCTCCCCGCTGAGCAGAGAACCCGATTCGGGACTCGATCCCAGGACCCTAAGATCATGACCTGAGCCGAAGGCAGAGGCCCAACCTCTGAGCCACCCAGGCGTCCCTGCTATTGATATTTTGATAGGGATTTCATTAAATGTGCAGATTGCTTTGTGTAGTATAGACATATTAACAGTGTTTGTTCTTATAATCCATGAACACAGGATGTCTTTCCATCTCTTTGTGTCATCTTCAATTTCTTTCAGAAAGAAAGTGTTTTATAGTTTTCACAATATAGGTCTTTCACCTCTTTGGTTAGGTTTATTCATAGGTATCTTTTTTTTTTTAAGATTTTATTATTTAGTGCAATTGTAAATGGGATTGTTTTCTTAATTTCTCTTTTTACTGCTTCATTATTGGTACATAGGAATGCTACAGATTTCTGTGCATTGATTTTGTATCATGCGACTTTATTGAATCCGTTTATGAGTTCTAGCAGGTTTTTGATAAAGTCTTTCAGGTTTTCTATGTAGGTATCATGCCATCTGCAAATAGTGAAGGTTTTACTTCTTCCTTAATTTGGATGCCTTTTATTTCTTTCTGTTTTTTATTGCTGTGGCTAGGACTTCTAGTACCATGTTGAATAGAAGTGGTGAGAGTGGACATCCTTGTCTCATTTCTGACCTTAGAGGAAAGGCTCTCAGTTCTTTCTCATAAAAAATGGGTGAGCCTGGTGGTGGGTATTTTGGAGGGTACATATTATATGGAGCACTGGGTGTGGTGCATAAACAATGAATTTTGGAACACTAAAATAAAATAAAATGGAAAAAAATTGAAGTTAGCTGTGGGTTTTTCATATATGGCCTTTTTTGTGTTGAAGTATGTTCCCTGTACATGTACTTTGTTGAGGGTTTTTATCATGAATGGATATTGTACTATGTCAGATGCTTTTTCTGTGTCTATTGAAATGACCATATGCTTTTTCTTATTGATGTTATGTATCACATTGATTGGTTTGCAAATACTGAACCATCCTTGCAATCCAGGAATAAATCCCACTTGACTGGTGAATGATTTTTTTTTAATTTTTTTTTGGATTTGGTTTGCTAGGATATTGTTCAGGATCTCTGCATCTGTGTTCATCAGAAATATTGGCCTTATATAGCAATGCTTTTAAGATAAAAGCAGCAACACAAATTCATACAGATTGTACACGGCACAGAAACAGGATTATATTATATAGGGACTCTGGTATAAATGAAGAGATTGGACCTTGAATCTCTGTGGTTCATCTTTTTTATGAACTGAAGTCATAATATAAAATACAAATTTTATTTTATATTATGACTTGAAGTGTTTATGAACACTTCAGTTCATAAAAAATATAAAATAATATAAAAATAATATTTTATAAAATAAATATAAAATAAATATAAATATAAAAATTTTATATTATGACTTCAGTTCATAAAAAAGATGAATGAACTTTTTAATCTCTTTAAGACTTATTTCCACAAAAGGAAAAATGGAAAGAAATAATACCATGGGCAAGGTACTTAATAATTTGTAACTTTTGGTTGTACTTTAAAAATGGGGTAATGGTAAAGCCTAATTCACAATGATATTCTAACTATTAAATGAAATAATTAATAAAAATTTTTAATATATATAATTATTCAAATGTTGATGTCTTTTCTCCTGGAAATTTGTCTGGTGTGTAATTTGCCTTATCCATGAGAAAGCTGCTGCTAGTACACATGAGGCATGCAGTAAATGGTAACAGATAAATCTATTTTTTTTAATTCTATAACTATTTATTTATTTATTTACTTTTAATTTATTAAATTTATTTTTTTATTTAAAAATATAATGTAACCCCACCACCCTCTCCCAACCCCCCTTCCCCCCCACCCCCCTCAGTTTGTTTTATGACATTAAGAGTCTCTTTTGGTTTGTCTTCCTTGTTCCCAATCCCATCTTGTTTCATTTATTCTTTTCCTACCCCCTTAGCCCCCAACCCCATTGCATCTCCACTTCCTCATATCAGGGAGATCATATGATAGTTGTCTTTCTCCGATTGACTTATTTCGCTAAGCATAATACGCTCTAGTTCCATCCATGTCGTCGCAAATGGTAAGATTTCATTTCTTTTGATGGCTGCATATTATTCCATTGTATATATATACCACCTCTTCTTTATCCATTCATCTGTTGATGGACATCTAGGTTCTTTCCATAACTTGGCTATTGTGGACATTGCTGCTATAAACATTCGGGTGCATGTGCCCCTTTGGATCACTACGTTTGTATCTTTAGGGTAAATACCTAGTAGTGCAATTGCTGGGTCATAAGGTAGCTCTATTTTCAATTTTTTGAGGAACCTCCATGCTGTTTTCCAGAGTGGTTGCACCAGCTTGCATTCCCACCAACAGTATAGGAGGGTTCCCCTTTCTCCACATCCTCGCCAGCATCTGTCATTTCCTGACTTGTTCATTTTAGCCATTCTGACTGGTGTGAGGTGGTATCGCATTGTGGTTTTGATTTGTATTTCCCTGATGCCCAGTGATGTGGAACACTTTTTCATGTGTCTGTTGGCCATCTGGATGTCTTCTTTGCAGAAATGTCTGTTCATGTCCTCTGCCCATTTCTTGATTGGATTATTTTTTCTTTGGGTGTTGAGTTTGCTAAGCTCTTTATAGATTTTGGATACTAGCCCTTTATCTGATATGTCATTTGCAAATATCTTCTCCCATTCTGTCAGTTGTCTAATCTCTAACCCTTTTAATTCAGCATAAATGCTGTGTTCTACCTGGATTCCTCTTCCCTGTGCTATGGTCTAGAAACTATCTAGGCAAAACAAACAAACAAAAACTCACAGTATTTTAGGCTCACTTCCTTTGTTTTCCTTTTCTTTTTGAATCATAGTTCTGTGCTGCCTGTTCTCCAGTGGCTAAAAACAGGTGTTTCGTATGTTTTGTCTAGCTTTCTATCTGTTTATAAGGGGAGGTCATATCTAGTACTGAGTATTCCAATATGGCTAGAAGTCGAAATTGAATTTTAAAATTTAGTATAGTTGATTTTCTTTTTAAGCACTTCACTTTTTCCAAGTAATCAGGAAGTGTTATAAATCTTGTAAGTTGAAAGTGTAAATTTGGGGGCCTTTAAGTTTTCCTGTGTATTCCCATGTTATTTACTTAGTGAGATTTCAATGTAAAAAGACAAATTTAAATCAATTTATAATTTGATTTACATTTATAATGTATAATTATGTAATTTTATACACATTTATAATTAGAATTAGGTAAGTCTCATTCTCTTGAACATTCCACATACATAAGACACAGATTTTTTTTTTTAAGATTTTTTATTTACTTATTTGACAGAGATCACAAGTAGGCAGAGAGGCAGGCAGAGAGAGAGGAGGAAGCAGACTCCCCACCAAGCAGAGCACGATGCGGGGCTTGATCCCAGGACCCTGGGACCATGACCTGAGCCGAAGGCAGAGGCTTAACCCACTGAGCCACCCAGGCGCCCCAAGACACAGATTATTAACACAAATACCGAAATCATGGATTTGATTCTCCTAAATATCTAAGTTCTAAATAATCACAAATTTTAAAAAATCTTTATGTACTAAGGCTAACCAGCAACAAATTACATAACTTCAGACAATCTGGAGGTTCCTTCCTGCATGGCTGAGTTTATGTAACAACTAGTAAGTGATATGCCCAGATTGGCAGGGGTGGATTTGACGTATCACATTCCACTTAGCAAACATATAAACTTTAAAACTTTTATGAATTGGTCTCTTGGCATTCTTCTATGTAGAACAGTTTCCTGGTCTACTTTGAAAAGTTTGTAACACCTAGCCAGCCTACTGCAACACGACCAGATTTTGCATTTCTTTTACTCTTAAATTAAATTTAAATTAAAGATATTTTAGTGGCTTCTGTCTACAGAATCTGTCTTCTACAGATTTGATATATTTGAGGGACTACTATATTTTTTCACATTATTCTTAATTGATTCTCAAACGTTTTGGTTCTAGGACACCTGAAGAATATAGCTCTTACAAGTTATTGTAGACCCCAAACAACTTTTATTTGTGTGGTTATTACCTATTGATTTCTAACCTATTAAAACAGAGAAATTGTTGAACCGCCATGTTGTACATGTGAAACTAAAATAATATTGTATATTAGCTATACTTCAGTTAAAAAACCCCAGAAAATTGAAAAATAATGAACTAGTTTAAAGAAACCTATTACTAGTAACATGAAAAATAACCATATTTTCCTTTTCTTTTCTTTTTTTAAAGATTTATTTATTTATTTGACAGAGAGAGAGAGAGATCACAAGTAGACAGAGAGAGAGGGGGAAGCAGGCTCTTTGCTGAGCAGAGAGCCCGATGCGGGGCTCCATTTCAGGACCCTGAGATCATGACCTGATCTGAAGGCAGAGACTTAACCCACTGAGCCACCCAGGTGCCCGGAAAAATAACCATCTTTTTCAACCCAAAGTTAGTGACAAGAGGCATTATTTTACAGTTCTGCAAATCTTTCTAATATCTGCCTTAATAAAAGTCAGCTCGATTCCAATATCTGTTCTTGCATTCACTCTGTTGGAATTTCTTGTTTTGATTGAATCAAAAGAGTAAAGCTAACCTTCACACAGGTATGTAGTTGGGAAAGGATAGTTGGGAAAGGATGGACATTATAGGCCCCATAAAATAATAGGGTCCCACAAATCCTACAAATATTGAAATACTTGATATTTTGATCTTATTGCTTTGATTATTTGTCATACTTCTTTTCATTCTTCAAACCCCCCGAGCAGCAACACTTCCTCAGATTCTTTTCAGCTTCCTAAGATTAAATGCTTCCAAGGCAGGGATCATTTTTGCTTTATTGACCATTATATCTTTAGCCAGCACATCTTCTGAAATCATTTTATTTCAAGTTTGTAATTAAATCTTAATATTTTGAGGTTATAATTTCTCTACATTTTAAGTAGGGGCTTTTCATTTCATTTTATTGGGGCACCTGGGTGGCTCAGATGGTTAAGCATCTGCCTTTGGCTTGGGTCATGATCTCCAGGTCCTGGGATTGAGCCCCATTTTAGGCTCTCTGCTCAGCAGGGAGTCTCTTCCTCTTCCTCTGCCTCTCCCCCTGCTTGTGCTCTCTCTGTCTCTGTATCTCTCTCAAATGAATAAATTTTTTTTTCATTTTATTTGAAATAAATGATAAAAACAGCTGCCCTGGAATCAGGTGTTTATATTTGAGTCTATTTGTTTAGGATACCCTGAAAGTGTAAAGAACAAATTGTGATTTTGCATACGGAATTAGCTTGTATGATTCTCTACTTTTTTGTACCTCTTTTATCAGTTCTTTAAGAATAACAGAGATCATGTACATTTAACTTATCACGGCTGTAATAGAAAATTTGGAGAAATCTGTATGAAAGTACAAAAAATAATGGCCCTAATGGTAAAAATAAATCTAGAAAGTAATGGATAGTGCTTGAATATTCTTCAGAAGTTATAGCTATTTGTTTATACTTTAACAATTTTTAAACACTTAAGCTAAAAATATTTTTCTTGTAAAAATTAAAACATTGAAAATATACATTGCATTGTAGATTTTTAAACTTTCACATAAATTATGGCACTATGTATTTTTTTAAACCTACTATCTTTGTGTTTTTAGAGATTATTCATATGAAGATATAAATATATAGATCTTCCCCATTCTTTTAAGCAACTTATGGTATTCTAAAATGTGATATTATGTTTAGCTATTTTATATATTCATAAATGGATAGATAGATATATACATACATTTCACATCCTTCTACTTCCTGAATCACATTTTTTTTAAAGATTTTATTTATTTAAGAGAGAGACAGTGAAAGAGAGCATGAGGGAGGAGAAGCAGACTCCCCATGGAGCCAGGAGCCCAATGCGGGACTTGATTCTGGTAGTCCAGGATCATGACCTGAGCCGAAGGCAGTTGCTTAACCAACTGAGTCACCCAGGTGCCCCCACGTTTATGTTTAATGTTCATTTTTCATAGATTATTCACTATTCAGGGAAACCCTTGTAGCTGTTGATGACAATTACAGCAAAAAACCTGAATTTGTTTTCATAGTTTGAGGGAAGAGGGCAGTAGTTTGATGTATCTTATAAGTACATATGGTGAACGGTGAGTTGCGGTATTTTGTTAACTATCAATGTGGGCAGGTGTATAGGCCAGCATATTGGGGAACTTCTTTGGTGGTAGTTGGTACTGGGCTTGTTCCTTCTCCCTGCCTTCACAATCTCACTCCCACCCTGTTTTAAGCACCTACCACAAAGCAAGTGCTGTTTTATCTCTTGGTTTGCTGGCCTAAAACCCCCAGTTTATGGGGTGGGCAAACATAAAGAGAGAAATTATAATGCATGGTGGCATGTGTCATGGTATTGATAATGACAACTTGTGGAGACATGCAAGTTTGTGTAATCAACCTTGTGGAGTTTATTTATTCATTCAACAATTATTTGAATAGTTGCTGTATGTTAGGCTGTGGGTGTGGCAGTTGAGACAACAAACATCCCTGCTTTAGGAGCATTCAGTCTTGGGAACCTGGGAAGAACTTAAGGGAGAACTGCTGCTGCTGTTGGATCATGAAGAATAAACACAAGTATGGCCAGTAAAATGGAAGGAACACATTTTAAACAGAGGGATTCAAATGTGCGAAAGTACAAAGCTGTGGAAGGAGCTAATCCACCCACGGATTCTGAGACTTTCTCTGTCTCATACAGAATATACATGGAGGGACTGAAAAGGGAGACAGTTCAGATATAAATGGCAAATTAAGGAATTCAGATGTTTTTTCAATAGGCCTTCTCTGAGTCAATTAGCATTTTTCAAGACATTGACTTTATATCTTGTTAAAAAATAGTTACATTAATAATTTGATTCATTATATTAATCTATTAGTCCACTAAGAAGGTAGTTGATGTATTGTAGCTGTGTGTATGTAATCTGGGATTTTTGTTTGTTTCAGCCTTTACCCTACGGAAAGAAAATCTGGAAATGTTTGAAGCACTTGGATTTTTAGCTATCAAACTTGGTGTGATTCCTTCAGATTTTAGTTATGCAGGCCTAAAAGACAAGAAAGCCATCACCTATCAAGCAATGGTTGTTAGAAAAGTGACTCCAGAAAGGTAATCTGACATTACTTTATAAGATAGAACTTTACTTTCTCATTGCATCAGAGAAATAAATGTGAGATTAAAAATTTACTAGGAGCGTATTAACTAGGAGCATGTTAACCTCGTATCAATAGTAATTAATTGATTAAATGCTTATTGAGCAGCACGTTCTGCCTTAATATGATTATCTTCTAAGTAATGTTATGTCTTAAATTTACACTGAAAATATAGGTAGTTTTAAGACAGAAAGAGAAGTGACAGATTTTAAATGATTGAATTGTTCAGTTCATAAAATAACTTTGTGAATATAATCCTAGAGTAATGTTTTTTTAGTGCACTTTTGTTGAAATAGCATTACCTTTTGAATTCCAAAAAAATTTTTTGTGTTCTGATATAAGTGGTTGTTTGGCAACTGTCATTTAAACCTTATATTAATTTTTAAATGTAAGATTTAACAAGTCCATATGATTTATCATTTATAGGTTGAAAAATATTGAAAAAGAAATTGAAAAGAAAAGAATGAATGTGTTTAATATTCGATCTGTAGATGATTCCCTTAGACTTGGTCAGCTCAAAGGAAATCACTTTGATATTATCATCAGAAATTTAAGAAGCCAAATAAATGACCCTGCAAACCTGAGAGAAAGAATTTTAGAGGCAATAGAAAACGTTAAGGTAAGAAAACTCAATTTTAAAATAGTGTTACAGGAAAATCTTTGTAGGCCTTCTCTTTACACTGAGGCAAGAAGGGAAACTTCTTTTTCTTTTGTATCTTTCCTTTTTATATGCATGCCATCATTTTAAAAAAATGATAATTAGGGCACTTTGGTTTATTTTTAATTTTCTTCTTAGTACTTTTTTGTATTAAAAAATAAAACTTTAATGTAATTTAAAAAATATGTAGCATTACAGGGGGAAATCTATCTGCGTAAGAAGAGAGGTGTTTTTTTGTTGTTGTTTGTGTGATTTCTTTTTAGCATGTGCCATATAGAATAGTATTTTAGGCTAAGGAATTAATTTGGGAGGAAATTTTGTTCAGTGATTTTTTTCCAGAACTCTTTGGTAAATAGTTATATTACTTATCAGAATCATGCACGACCTTTTTTTCTTTTCAATCTAATTGTGAATTTTTTTCAATGCATACAAGTGGTAAATCATACACATTTTATTATGTCTTAACAATAATAACTATTTAAAATATATAAGTGACATTTTCCAGGCATCTCAATATGCCATAGCCTTCAGTCTGATCATCTAGACTATGGGTTAGCAAGCTTTCTCTGTATAGAACCAGATAATATATAATTTTGGCTTTGTAGGCATATGGCCTCTGTTGCAACCACTCTACTACCCTTGTGTGGAAGCAGCCATAGACAATACATAAATGAATGAGCATGGTTGTGTCCTAGTAAAACTTTGCAAAAATAAGTGTTGGCCACATTTGGCTTGTGGGCCGTTAGTAGTCGACAACCCTTGATCTAGACTAGTAATCCTCAACCTGGAGTGCTTCTGGGCAATCTCAGCAGTCAGTCCCTACCCCTGAACCAATTAAATAGGAACATTTGGGAATGCAGTTTTGGTTATTAGTATTTTTTAAAAACTCCCTAGGTGATTTTACTCTACAGCTAACACTGAGAAACACTGATCTAAGATTCTGAACACAAAGACCTTTTTACACAATTTTATTCTTCTCCAAAGGAAAACAAAAAGCAGAACTGGTTTTTAATCACTATTATGCCTTATGGTTAGGAAAATTACTTCCAACTGAAGATTTTCTAAATTCACATTTATTTGTGATTGTATATTCACATTTATTTGTGATTGTATATTCTTTATATGATGGGTTTTTTCCTTTTTTCCTAGACCTATCTAAACTTTTTCCTCCCTCAAAAAATTGTTATTAAATGATATTCTTTAAAAAAGGAAGAGAGTTTCTCTGAACTCTGTTAGCATTTATTGCCTATCTTTCATTTGGAATTTATGAATATACAAATGCCTATTATAAAATCTCCATTAAGAATGATTTTAACTTTAGCCAACTTTCCTTTAATTCTGAAAATAAGAAGTCTTTGAAGTTTTGTTTTAGAGGGTTATAACTTTGACTTCTAATAACCTTTTGTTATATCCAGTCCTAAGTAATTTGAAGAGGTACTTAAAGCTCTTCTGGTTATTCTAGAGTATTATTTGATACTATTTTTCTAAATTTGAAGTAAAAATTGTTATGAGAAATACTCATAAAGTGAGCATGAAAAATTCTTATCTTTCAAGAAACCATCTGGACCCAGCATTTTCTTTGTGAGAGCATGTTTATCCCCTGACCAGTGTCTTTAAGGTTGCAGAGTAATTTACAATTTTCTATTCCTGGGAAGTGATGCCATGTCATTGTCTTGGCCCAGGCCTTTAGAAACTGAGATAACTAAAAAATGAATTGTTAGGACGCCTGGGTGGCTCAGTTGGTTAAGCGGCTGCCTTCGGCTCAGGTCATGATCCCAGCGTCCTGGGATCGAGTCCCACATCGGGCTCCTTGCTCGGCAGGGAGCCTGCTTCTTCCTCTGCCTCTGCCTGCCACTCTGTCCGCCTGTGCTTGCTTGCTCTCTCTCCCTCTCTCTCTGTCAAATAAATAAATAAAATCTTTAAAAAAAAAATGAATTGTTGTGTATAAAGGAACCAAGACTTGCTGGGTTTGAAGTAAATTTATTTCTTACTCCCAGCATCACCAGACAGCAGAAGCATCTCAAAATCAGAAAGAGCTTCAGGGCAAAAATCGGATCCTGTCCTAGGTAAACAGTTTGTCGTGGAACTTTGCTGGTTTAGCACTGGAAGACCTGCATCCCACAATCCCTTCAGTAATGTCAATGGAAAGCTAATATATTCCTAAAGCTTTTTTGTTGGTCTTATTTTCTTTCTTTTAATTGTTTGGTTTTCTCCTTTCTATTCTTTAACTTTATAGCATTTCTCAGACCATTTGGCCCTTATGTGTATATTGGTGATTATAATATTCTTTTATTCAAATAAATATGAAGAGGGGCACCTGGGTGGCTCAGTGGGTTAAAGCCTCTGCCTTCAGCTCAGATCATGATCTCAGGGTCCTGGGATCGAGCCCCGCATCAGGCTCGCTGCTCAGCGGGAAGCCTGCTTCTCCCTCTCTCTCTGCCTGCCTCTTTGCCTACTTTTGGTCCCTGTCAAATAAATAAATAAAGTCTTTTAATAAAAAAATAAATAAATAAATATGAAGAGAAAGACTTGGTTACATATTCTGACACAGTAATTATATTTATTTGTTGTAGTCACTTTGGGCCTATGACAAAGAACCATAGACTTGGTGACTTTTAAAGAACAGAAATTTATTTCTTAGAGTGCTGGAGGCTAGAAGCCTGAGATCAAGGTGCCAGCCTTATCTTCTTATTGTATTCTCACATGGTGGAAACAGAGGGAGCTAGCTCCATGTTCTTTTCTTATAAGGAAATGAATTCCATTCATGAGAACTCTACCCTCATGACCTAATTAAAAAGGTCATGTGTCCCAGTGTCCTCACCTCTAAATATCATCACATTGGAGGTTAAGATTTCAACATATGAATTTTGTGGGGAACACGGGCATGTGATCCATAACAATATAGTTGTTTTTTTTTTAACTAAACTCTTTTTTTTTTTAAGATTTTATTTATTTATTTGACAGAGATCACAAGTAGGCAGAGAGGCAGGCAGAGAGAGAGGAGGAAGCAGGCTCCCCACTGAGCAGAGAGCCTGATGCAGGGCTCAATTCCAGGACTCCAGGATCATGACCTGAGCCAAAAGCACTGAGGCCTTAACCCACTGAGCCACCCAGGCGCCCCTAGTGGTGTTGTTTTAAGATTTTATTTATTTATTTATTTGAGATAGAAAGCATGCGAGAGAGCACAAGCAGGGGGAGAGGGAGAAGCAGACTCCCCACAGAGCAGGGAGAAGGCTGTGGGATTTGATCCCAGGACCCCAGGATTATGACCTGAGCCGAAAACAGACGCTTAACTGACTGAGCCACCCAGGTGCCCCACAATATACTTCTAATTAATTGGTTTTCTTGTATTTGTAGAATAAAGGATTTGTAAATTACTACGGGCCGCAGAGATTTGGGATGGGAAGGAAAGTTCACACCGACCAGATTGGACTGGCTTTGCTGAAGAGTGAAATGGTATGGATTTAAAAAAAATTATGATCTGATTTGTTTTGTCAGTTGTACTTACTACATAAGCCCTTTGCTTTCTTAACCCAGCATATAAATGCATATATACACACACACATACATATACCATATACTACATTATTGAACACTTTTGAGCAGCTACTATATTTTTAGTATCACATTATAATAAAGCAAACTGTATGTGGTGTCCCTGTGTTTATTACTTGTTTGAGACTTAACAGAGAATTGGTCGGCACTCACCAAATTCTTAAAAAACTTAGTAGAGGATTTAGAGAAAACTTAACACCCTACAGTTCCAAAAATATGACATCAAATTGTATAAAATTCCTGTTTCTCATAACATTTAAACAAAAGCTCTTCTGTCTTTTAATCTTCGTATTCCATGCTTCTCATTTTTGTAAAGTTTGCTAAAACATTATCAGTTGTTGCTGTGTAACGCACTACTCCAAAACTGAGTGGCCTACTTGACAGACATTTACCGTGTCACTGTTCCTGAGGGTCAGGCATATGGGAGCAGCCTCGCTGGGTGTTGGTGCATCAGGGTCTCACAGGATGTGCAGTCACGCCATCAACCAGGCTGCAGTCTTTGGAGACTTGAATGGGCAAAGAGGACCTGCTTTCAAGCACACTCCCATGGTTGCTGGCAGGAAGTTTTAGTTTCTCACCATAGGGCTACTCATGGAATGACTTCCCTGAGAGAGGAGTCAGGAGCATAGAAGAGTTGAGAGAGAGACCATAAGACCATAACATAAATCTCAGTGTCTTTTATAATGTAATCTGGGAAGTGACATCTTTACTCCTGCTCTATCCCATTTATTGGGCACACAGACCCACCCTGATAAGTGTGGGGGAGGACTGTGGTAGGCGTGAGGACCAGCCAGTGGAGATCATTGGGGGCCAACTTAGAGGCTGGCCCCACAGCTAGAAAGCTGTATTTTCTTTCCTTTGAAGCATCTCCTCCCCAACTTTTACATTCTCTGTATCTCAATTTAAATTTTCATCCCACTCCCAAGAAAAATTGAATTCTTCTTATCTTGTGACCTCAAAGCCTCTTGGACTTCCCATCTTAGGTTTTAGTATATTTTATTGTTATTGTTTATTTGATTTTTTCCAGTAAAACATTATATCTCTCTTGCTCAACACTCTATCCCTAGTACAGTGCACAGTGCTTAGCATCTGCTTAGCACATAGCAGATGCTTAGTCATAGTTATTTGAATGAATTAGCTTCTCAACATATATTTGAATGAATGAATGAATACTGTAAGATTGAGTATAATTTTAGGTTGAATAATCTGTCTTAAGATCCTTTCCTACTCTAAAACATACACTTAGAAATCGCAGTGCTGGAAACACCATAATAATAATAATAACAATACAGGACCTCATAGAGACATTAAAAAAAGGAGCATCTTTTGATCTATTTAGTTTTTAAAAGAAAATATTAAAGTTGGCAATTTTTCTTTTTTATTTGAGAGTGAGAGAAAGCATGAGCAGGGCAGAGGGGCAGAGAGAGAGAGATAGAGAAAAGCAGACTCCCTGCTAAGCAGAGAGCCCAATGTGGGGCTTGATCCACGACCTTAAGATCATGACCTAAGCCGAAGGCATTTAACCAACTGAGCCACTTAGATGCCCCATAAAAATTTCAACAACCATGACTCTTTCTTTTCTTTTGCAAGTTCTTTTTTCTTTAGATTTTATTTATTTATTTGACAGACAGAGATCAGAAGTAGGTAAAGAGGCAGGCAGAGAGAGAGAGAGAGAGGAGGAAGCAGGCTCCCCACGGAACAGAGAGCTGGATGTGGGGCTCGATCCCAGGCTGCTGGGATCATGACCTGAGCTGAAGGCAGAGGCTCTAACCCACTGAGCCACCCAGCACCCCTCTTTTTCTTTTTTTAAAGGTTTTATTTATTTATTTGAGAGAAAGAGGGTAAAAGAAGAGGGAGAGCATAGAGAGAGAAGCAGACTCCCTGCTGAGCAGAGAGTCTGACTCGGGACTCTATCCCAGGACCCTGAGATCAAGACCTGAGCTAAAGACAGATGCTTGGGACACCTGGGTGGCTTAGTTGGTTAAGCGGCTGCCTGAGGCTCAGGTCATGATCCCGGCGGCTTGGGATCAATGACCGCATTGGGCTCCTTGCTCAGCAGGGAGCCTGCTTTTTCCCCTGCCTCTGCCTGCCACTCTGCCTGCCTGTGCTCGCTCTCTCTCTCTGACAATAAATACATAAATAAATAAAAATAATAAAGACAGATGCTTAACTGACTGAGCCACCCAGGCACCCCAATTGGCAATTTAAAAAAAAAAGATTTTGGCAATTATTTGTAAGATCAGACAATTCCAAGACTTGAGAACAGAAATGAAATTAGTGGTTCACCATTTCCCTATGCTTTCTTCCTCCCCAATTTTTGTTATATATACTGGTCAACTCTGAGTTTTATATGATTACTTCATACTTGCATTCTAAGCTTGATGATAGAGGTAAAGAATGACAGAAGTAGAACTATGGAAATGATGGGCACTTTTTCTAGTCCATAATATTTTAAACCTATGTATGAAGTTGCTTTGTGCAGATCCATTTCCAAATACAGTGCTGTTTCATTTTTGAAAACTTGAAGATAAAATTACAGTTTCAAATATCATTTGTTTGTTAAGTGCCTATTCTTTTATGATGTCAGAGAATTTATATCTTTTTTAAAAAAGTAAGTAATTTGTCATTTTTGTTTAATATATGTTTGCTTGTTTGATTTTTTAAAGGTGGAGGCTATAAAATTATTTCTTACACCAGAAGATCTGGATGATCCTGTAAATAGAGCAAAGAAATATTTTCTTCAAACTGGTATTTAAAATTTTCTTTACCCTATACATAGTCATGCAAATATGTAATACAAATGTTATGTCAGCAGGAGGGCATTTGTTGCTTTGCTACATAAATGTGATAAGAAATAGCTTGTAGGGGTACCTGGGTGGCTCAGTGGGTTAAAGTCTCTGCCTTCAGCTCAGGTCATGATCCTAGGGTCCTGAGATTGAGCCCCACATTAGGGCTCTCTGCTCCACGGGGAGCCTGCTTCCTCCTCTCTCTCTGCCTGTCTCTCTGCCTACTTGTGATCTCTGTTTGTCAAATAAATAAATAAAATCTTTAAAAAAATAGCTTGTAATATATTATACATTTGATAATTTTATTACATGTCAAAGACTCATTTTTGGTCAGATATCCAGGACTTTTATCTGTTTTAACTCTTGCTTGGGGGTAGGAGTGAGGGGAGAAATAGCTTCTTGGTTTTTCTTGGTCTAAATCCTCAGAGGAGGAGCACCTGGGTGGCTCAGTGGGTTAAAGCCTCTGCCCTCAGCTCAGGTCGTGGTCCCGGGGTCCTGGGATTGAGCCCCATATTGGGCTCTCTGCTTGGCGGGGAGCCTGCTTCCTCCTCTCTCTCTGCCTGCCTCTCTGTCTACTTGTGATCTCTGTCTGATAAATGAATAAATAAAATCTTTAAAAAAAGAATCCTCAGATTAAGAATTTCAAATTCTACACTGGTACCAATGAAAGTATACACTACAACTAGAGGAGACTTAAAAACAAACTATATAAAAGTTTATTTGTTATATCCAATATTTTGTGCACTGTTTTTGGTTTAGTTGCCCATTCAGCCCAGTGGACACTTTAGCTCAATATCATGGTTTAAATGCAGAATGTTTCCTGGGAAGCACCAAAGAAAATAGTTATGAGTGTGGCTTCTACAGTCAATCCACATGGGTTTGACTCTCAAAATGACTTATGTGTTACTATCTATTTAGAGTTCTGAGAATGTAATTTCTTTATGACAATGATTCCTAAACTTGAGTGAGCATAAGAAACACCTGGTACATTTATTAAAATTAGGATTCCTACCTGAATAAGCATCTTTGCAGTAGAGTTTGTCAATTTAATTTTAAAAAGCATCCCATTAGCAAGGCATGTTAGCATCCTTGATGGATCCAACCCTTTCTTACTCAAAAGATTCTGTATAAATGTTCATAATAGCTCTTTAAAAATATGTAGGCTCAGAAGTTTATTTAGTAGTTTTGTTTTTTTCTTTAAGAAATCTTCTGAATAATTACAAGTTAGTTTATCTCCATTTTGGAGTAGGTATTACTAATGTACTTTCTGCTATTTTTTTTTAAAGCAGGGAAAGTGAATGGAGAATGGACCATATGATTCATGACCTTTATTAGACAAACAAACTTTTCAAGTGTAGCCAGGTTTATAGTTGGTGCTAAACGTCATCACGTCATCTTCATATTCTAGTTTATAAGAGCACAGTTTATTGCCTCATTTAGAAGGTATAATAAAAGTCTTTATAACTGGCCTGTAAATGAAAGTGGCTGACTCACTGATTTTCTCTTTATTTCAGAGGATGCTAAAGGCACACTTTCATTGATGCCTGAATTCAAAGTTCGTGAGAGAGCACTGTTGGAGTCATTGCATCGCTTTGGCATGACGGAGGAGGGTTGTATCCAGGCATGGTTTTCTTTTCCCCATTCGATGCGCATATTCTACGTTCATGCATATAGCAGCAAAATTTGGAATGAGGCAGTATCTTACAGACTTGCAACCTATGGATCAAGAGTAGTAGAGGGTGATTTGGTCTGTTTGGATGAAGATATTGACGAACATTTCCCAAATAGTAAAGTAAGTATCATTTCATCAAAGTTGTCAAAGAGTAGTTACCACACTGGGAACATTAATTTTCAGAAGCCTTAATTTGAGAAACAATTTAGAACTAAGCATACGTTTTATATTTTTATTTGTTTTTGCTTATCATCTGCTTCTATGCTAAGGGCTAAGGCTTAACACATGTTTGTAAATGGTAAAATAAAAACAGTCAGTGGTGTTAAGTGAAAGGTGCAAAGATAGTAAACTTTCCTTTAAAGAATGTGTTTTAAAGAATTACAAAAATAATGCACAAAATAGTATCATTAAAAGTGAAGAATCAAAAGTTTACACATGAAGCTGTCATCTTCTCACCATTCTTACTGTCTTTCTCTCTCTTGTGTCCAGGAAATCAACCTGTTTTTTGGCATGTGTCCTTCTAGACCTTTTTCTATGCTTTCTCATAAATACATAGGAGAGTATATTTTTATTCTATTAGCTAACACTGAGGAAAGAAAAGGAGGGCTTAGATAAAGCTCAGAACTTAAAGTACGAAAAAGAATAGAATTTTTTATAATAATTGTATATGGGGTGTGTACTATGTGTATTTCTTTTATATAAATGTGATTTTATATAGTTGCAATTTCAAAGCTTTTTTCCTCTTAATAATTTATATTAAAAAAATATAAAAATATTTATATTAAAAAAACACGTAAAAAATCTTTAAAAAAAAAACAACCCACGTTATTTATTTATTTATTTATTTTTAAAAGATTTTATTTATTTATTTGTCAGAGAGAGAGCAGGAGTGAGCACAGGCAGACAGAATGGCAGGCAGAGGCAGAGGGAGAAGCAGGCTCCCTGCTGAGCAAGGAGCCCGATGTGGGACTCCATCCCAGGACGTTGGGATCATGACCCGAGCCGAAGGCAGCCGCTTAACCAACTGAGCCACCCAGGTGTCCCTAAAAAAAACAATTTATATTACAAAAGTTGATCCTTTCATTTCCTCTCTATCCAACTAGTATTTTTATCTTTGTGGGTTTAAGCAGTTTAAATAATGAAACTGAATTCCATAAATCAAGTAAAGAAGCTGATTTTGTAATATAATGCAAAAAGAACATTATCTCAAGTTAGTCTTACAAAGATGTTATAAATGTGGAGGGATTTGAGTAGTGCTTTCATATGTAACATCATAACATCACTGAATTTTAGATAAGAAGAGGATCTTAGAGACCCTCTTTTTTAACTCCTGTTTTATAGAAATGAAAATCAAGACCCAGATTACATGACACAGGTAGCAGAATTAAAAGACCTAGCCCGAATTGATCTCTACCTGAGAAATCATGGAGTACAGAAGAGGTGTTAGCATCTAGAGAGAGAATATGGCCCAATTTTTCAAAAATGAAGAAACATAGACTCTGAACTCTATGTAAAGGGAGATTTATCTGAATTAATGGTAGAAGTCTAAATGTTTGAATTAAGGTTTTTGTTTGGTTGGTTGGTTGGTTTTGGTTTTAAGTAATGGAGATCTTCCTCCAACCAACTTAAGGAAAAGTGGACAGGAATTCATTGGCTCTCAAAACGGAGACTCTGATTGATTCAGACACAGCTATATCCAGTCTCCTAAATAATCTGTCTCTATTTTCTTCATCTATCAACTGTGTTTTCCTCTGTTAGAGCCATTCTCGGTCTGGCTTGTTCTTTTACTGGCAAGATGGTTATGAGCATCTCTAACCTTATTTCTTACAACTTGTAGACAAGAGGACTTTTCTTCCCAATGGAATAAAGGCCATGGAATTAAGTCTTTCTGCCTAGGAGAAACCACTTATTGTGGACTGGAGTATGTGATCAGCTAAGCCTATGTTCCAAAGGATCATCCCTGGAACCATATCACCCAAATCATGTTGGAGAACTGGGAGGGGAGCTCCCTGAAAATGAGGGTGCTCCTATCGGAAAAGAGAGTAATGGCTGAGCAAGCCAGAGTGACTAATCTTTGCTTCACTGTTTCCTTGAGTGGGTGGCTTATGAGTATTTAGATAAGAAAGTGATCTTGGGGAGCGTAAAACAGTAAGAATGTCATTTAACTGAGACAAAATCTAAAACTGTAAAAAGAAATCCAGCAGCATTATAGGTTTTATTTTACCCCGTGAATGGAAGAGATGTCAGTGATTCCCTTTTGACAAATTGTGAAAAATCATGTTTTTTTCACACATTTCAGAAACATGTTTATTTAAATATTACCTGGGCTACACATTATTTAGTGAGTTAGCCATTTCTAATTCAGATTTTCAGAAGTATCTGACAAGACATGGTAGTAATCTCTGAAATACATGTCTTATAAGACTTCTTTGTTCAAAGTAACATTTGGAAGGACAGTTTTGTGATCAGAACTGTATCTTTTTTTCTTTTGGAGCTGTAGGAGAAAGGAGAACTTTTTCTCCTTCATATCTTGCTGTTTCCTTCTATTAGGAAAAAAAAAGTCTTTATGTAGTTTAGGACCAATCATTATTTTATACTTTATTACTAAGCACTGTGAATAGAAAAGGCAGGACTTACAGGCCCAAAATGTTAAAACATGAAAATGAAAAGACAGTAAAGTTTCTAATAAATGGTATATGGGGCGTGTAATGTTGTGCATCTCCAGTTAAAAATTGTAGGAAACTAATCTGATTTTTGATAGGTTTACTAGACTAACAGTTATACCTTTACTTCAAGTAACTTGGTAGATTTTCTTTTAATTTCTCTGTGAACAAGATAGAGAAACGTGTCAGTTTAAAAAGTTAAGTGAATTCTTAGTTGGAGAATAGCCATATACCCAAAGCATGTTTGTCAATTAAAAAATCAGTTGATATCAACCTGGAGGGAGCTCTCTAACCACAAAACACGGCCTTCTGTACTTGACCATGTTTTTCAGCATTTTCACGTTTTGAGAATCACCACTTCTCAGAGAGCATTATGGCACTTGTTGGCGACAGAGGTGGGGGCGGTTTCCCAGAGGCAGATTTTTGATTCAGAGTAACAGCTTTGTAAGTTAGGAAAGGCTGCTGGTGATGAGGTGCAAATGTCGCCTTGGGGTGTAATGCTACCACCATTCTCTTTGTGCCCCAGCTTCAGTTCTCAGTGGTCAAAGCAGTAAGTATCATTCTAATTTTTATGTAGTCTAGAAACAAACTGTGAAAATAATCTTGTTTGGGTATATGTTTATTCAGCACAGGAACCAAATTATACATAACAGAGAAAATTGAGGCAATGAATCATCCATATTTTTGTTATGTTTTTAAAATATAGGTTCATCTGGTAACTGAGGAAGAGGAATCAGCTGACACGTATGGAATACATCAGGTAAACTTGTTTAAAAATTGGTATTGCTTAGGGCACCTGGGTGGCTCGTGGGTTAAAGCCTTTGCCTTCGGCTCAGGTCATGATCCCAGGGTCCTGGAATCGAGCCCTGCATTGGGCTCTCTGCTCAGCAGGGAGCCTGCTTCCTCCTCTCTCTCTGCCTGCCTCTCTGCCTACTTGTGATCTCTGTCTGTCAAATAAATAAATAGAATCTTAAAAAAAATTGGTATCTCTTAGATCTACATGTAGATACTATATCCAAAAGACAAAATGTTGATCAGTTCTCTGCCCCACCTTTTTCTTTTAACTACTTTATAATTCAGGTAGAATTTATATATAATAAAAATCACTCTTCTCAGTTTATAGTTCTAAGAGTTTTGATAAGCATACAGTCTTGTGACTACCACAGAAATTGAGATAAAGAACATTTTCATCTCTCCCTAAAATTTCCCTGTGCCCCTTTTTAGTCAACCCCCACCCCCAGCTCCAGCCCCAGCTCCTGAGCAGTTCATCGATTTTCTGCCCCAATCATTTTGCTTTTGAAAGAATGTCAAGTAAATGGAATCATATAGTTTGTGGTCTTTTATGTCTGGCTTCTTTCAATTAGCATAATGATTTTGAAATCCATTCGTGTTGTATGTATCTTAATTTTTTACCTTGTTCCCTTTTCTGACTACCTTTTGGTATTGTTTAAAATCATCAGTAAGGGAGGAAAGCCCTACAAACTATAGTGTCTTTTTATAAGCAGCTGAGCAAAACACTGTATTTGCTGCTACTGGTTCACCCTTATGTTTTTAAATAAGTAAGAAGAATGTAAAGTTATCAACCAAAATACCAGTTATGTCACTGAGCAGTAGGGGTTATTTGTTATAGAAACAATATGCTTTTAGGATTGTATGACTACATTGAGATTAAGTCTTTGTCGGCTAATTAAATGTATCCAAACCTCTTGTTTCCTCTCTTCTACATTAACAATAGTTTGTCTAATAATATCTGACTTGAGCTGGTTACCTTGGTTGTTGTGAGTCCTTCTTGGTTTTAGTTAGCTCTTTTCTTTGCCTGGCAGCATTTAAAATAATCAAAGTAGTGTAGCATTCAATAGCATGTTTTAGGTTGATTGTAATGTTTATATCCTGAGACATAATGATCGTGTATCAGTGACTGACTCCCTTACTCTCTGTTTCATTCTCTCTCTCTCTTTCTTTCCCTCCTTCCCTCCCTCCCCCTTCTTCCCTCCCTCCCTCCTCTTTCTTCCTTCCTTTCTTTCTTTCTTTTTCTTGCTTTCTCTCTCTCTCTCTCTTTCTTTCTTTCTAAGGTTTTATTTATTTATTTGAGGGAGAGGGAGAGAGAGGGAGCACAAGCAGGGGGAGTGGCAGAGGGAGAGGGAGAAGCAGGCTCCCTGCTGGGCAGGGAACCTGACATGGGACTCATCCCAGGATCCTGAGATCATGACCTGTGCCGAAGACAGACGCTTAACCAACTGAGCCACCCAGGCGCCCCAGTGTATATACCGAATCTTAGTGATACAATGATCATATATTTTTCTGAAGGCTGTTTCATGTAATTTTGTCCTTCTTCTGCACAGGTGGTCCTTCCAGTGCTTGGATACAATATTCAGTACCCGAAGAACAAAGTTGGGCAGTGGTACCAGGAAATACTTAGCAGAGATGGACTACAGACATGTAGGTTTAAAGTACCGACTCTGAAACTCAATGTTCCAGGATGCTACAGACAGATACTGAAACATCCCCATAATGTCTCATACCAACTAATGGAAGAACATGATACTGATGTCAAAACTGAAGGTTCTCACATTGATGAAGCAACTTTATCTCTTTTGATCTCTTTCGATCTTGATGCTTCGTGTTATGCAACAATCTGTCTGAGGGAGATAATGAAGCGTGATTTTTAGGACCACTACCCTTGATATAACCATATATATGTCAGTCTTTAAAAAGAAGGAAGCTAAAATTTCCTGTGCACCTTCCATGTGCTAGGAGCCTTATAATTTTTATCTCCTGTGATTACAAAACATCTGGCTGAAGTAGGAGTTTGATGCTGATGTTCTAGAGGACATATAGCTAAGTAAGCAGCAGGATCTGGATTTAAGACCCTAAAACCTATGTTCTTTCTACCATCTAATATTTCAGTGATATTTATTCTATGCTATAAAATTTATAATCTCTTGACTATTCAAAACAAGATAACATGGAAGAAAAAAACATGTTTGGAGTACTGTTTATATCCCCTAGCTTCTTGCTTAGAATGTAGATGAAACTAGATTGTAATATGGTTGGAGAGAAAGAGAAATGGAGCATTTTGTTAATTTTTTTTTAAAGATTTTATTTATTTATTTGACAAAGAGAGATCACAAGTAGGCAGAGAGGCAAGCAGAGAGAGAGAAGGGGAAGCAGGCTCTCTGCTCAGCAGAGAGCCTGATCTGGGACTCAATCCCAGGACTCTGGGATCACGACCTGAGCCGAAGGCAGCGGCTTAACCCACTGAGCCACCCAGGCGCCCCCATTTTGTTAATTATTATCGTCCTTCTTTTCTGTTTTTGAAATTATTGGTCAGAATAATATGTTAGGGAAATATAATCCCTGTGTTTATGATAGCTACCCCAGGATAGCTTACCCCTTTATGAGATAACTTATCTTCAGTGAAGATTAAAATAAAATTTTTCATACAATTTCTTTATCTCAGTATACATTGACCCTCTTGACTTTTTGTAATATTTTTACCTATTACTTAAAACAGATTTTAGAGTCAGACGGACCTGGGCTCAGACTCCGGCTCTGACACTTACTGGTAACTTTGGGTATGTTATTGATTCTTTTTGAGGCTTACTTAAAAGAATCAAGATAACACCAACCTCATAAGCAACAAGTAATAGGATTGTCTCCACCTTTTATGTTGCTAGAGGGAGAAAACATTTTGCCCATTTGAAGACTGAAATACTAGTCCCACATCATAAATCATCCTTAACCACTTTATATCAGTTAAATTTGGGAGGGATGGTATATATTGATCAGGAAGAGCCTAACATTCTTTCACTGCTGATAGTATAACATGATGATGAAATTTAAAAAGTAGTATAGAGCATTACATGTTAGTAATCTGGCACTTTTATATACTCAAGTCAGTGAAACTATTTTGGGTACAGTAACATAAGGAAATAAAATTCAAAAGAAGGAAGAGTTATATGCAATGCAAAATTGCTCATTGCAACATTTTTATATAAAATGAAAGAAACTATAAGTAGTTTGAAAGTCCAGCATTAGACAACTAAAGTAAGTAAAATGAGATGTATCGACTTGATAGCAAAATATGTACTTATTAAAAATGATGATAAAAGTTTAGTTATGTGAGAAAATGTTGCCCCTCAAAAAAAAACATAGATATTAAAAATGCAGTATGCACACTGGAAGCAGCTTGTACAAAGGGAAGCACTTTGGCATAGTGATTAAAAGCATAGTTACTGTGGGAAAACTCCCCAAGTTTGAACCTTGGTTCTGCCACATGGCATGTGGCCTTACACAAGTTACTTAAGCTTTGTATGCTTTGGTTTCAACATCTGTGAAATGAGAATGGCAATGTACTACCTTGTAGGATTATTGGGAGGATTTACGAAGTTCAGGGATGTAAAGCAGCTTAGGAAAGTACCTGCTACTTGTTATTATTAAATAAGTATCCACAGATGCAAGTTTGGAAAGGAAGAGCAAAAAACATGAAAGTAAGTTTCTTATTTGTCATTATATATTTTAATAATAAATAAATCTCAGAACACAAAAATTGACTTTGGAGTACCATTGGGTTTTTAAAACTACCTTTCTCATCTTAATATTTATTGAAAATAAAATGCTATATTAAGTAGTAAAAATTTTAGAAAAAATGTGCCATTTCATATACTAAATTACATCCTGCATATATAATCAGAAAGTGAATTATGTAAATTATTCAATTCTAGATGTCTCTTAAATATGGAGCAGCAATTAGAAAATATGAAAGCATTAAAATGTGCTATCATTGATATTATTTTCTTTGCCTGTAGATGGCACTATAATTTTAGATATCTTATTTGTTTATTTAATACTTGGCCATATATAAGAATCACTAAACTTATTTCAAGTCACCATAAAATGTATTCAGATACTGTTGATGTGGAACATTATTTTATATGCCTATAATATTTGACATGTTAATTTTTTTTCAGTGTAAGACCTTGAATATACTTTGGACCAAATGATGACCAGTCACCTAGCTTTTTGCAGTTTTCCTGGGCATTTCAGGCTTTCAGAAAGGATAATCTTTGGATTAGTTTTAATTTTCAAGGTTGCTTTTGAAACTAAGCATTAGTGCCTCGGGATTACTAAGGTAAAACAAATTGAGGTCTTTTTATTAAGCTAAAAACACTGATGTTTGTGACTTAGGCTAAACTGAAAGTCATATGCAAGTTTCAATTCAAGTAACATTTATTGTTTGTGGTACCAGCACTTTGTCACTTCTCTCATTTTAATCCATGTACCCAAGCTTTAGGTAGGTAATATTTTCCCTGATTTTGCAGATTGGCAAGATATCTGAATGGTTTACTGACCTACCCAAGGTCAAACAAGATAGTATGTGGCTAAACTTGATTATGCTTTGTAGATCAGTACTGTTTTCATCTACCTAATATTTGCCTTCTGAAAACAAGTTTTTATTAATGACTTTTATTTTCACTAACTCAGTATTACTTGCCACTGATTAATAGGCATATTGGAGCATGTCTTGAGAGAAACAAGGTTCCTTTTGAGATTCTGAGACCAAAATAAAAATAGAGGAGATCCTTCAGGAAATTCCCAGATCATTTGGAATATTTTCCAGAATGCTTTGGGACTTGTATCAGATTGATAGACAAAGTTATTGCAGGTCATAGAAGGTTGTTTTAGGTGGTACCTGGCACAATATTAATATTGAAAAGAACAGTGAGAGTTGCTCCTTTTTTAGAAAACCTCACAAAACACAATAGTGTCCAGCATCTAAATTCTCAATGTCAGCTACTGTGCTATATGATGAAAGTTTTACATTGGAATGGTTAATGACTTCCCCTTGAGATCTGATCTGACTCTGTCTTAGCATAACTATAATTCAGCATACTTTTAGATTTATTAATTTTTTTTTTGTAAATCGAAATAACTATTTCTAAATCAGGAGTTGAACAATTCATTCAAATTAAGATCTTTAAGAACTATCTAGGTCAGTGTTTTCAATATTTTTCACCTGGGAACTACCTTTAGGAAACCAAAAAAAAATATATGAAGCCCCAGGTTAACAGTGAAGTTTCTTGCATTAATGTAAGGCTAGAAAAAAAGTTTGGAGGAAGATACAGAAATGAGGAAAATAGGACTTCTCATTTTTTTTTCTCAATTTATCTCTGAAGTGTTTGGATTTTTAAGTAAGAATATATTTGTGTATTAATTTTACAATTAAAAACCTTGAAGGAGGGGTTCCGGGGTCACTTAGTTGGTTAAGTGTCTGCCTTCGGCTTAGGTCATGGTCCCAGGGTCATGGAATCGAGTCCCTCATAGGGCTCCCTGCTCATCGGGGAGTCTGTCTCTTCCTCTCCCCTTCCTCCCCAGCTCATGCTCTCTCTCACTCTCCCTGTTTCTCTCTCAAATAAATAAATAAAATCTTAAAAAATAAGTAAACAAAATTAAAAAAAAAAAAAAACAATGCCCTGAAGAATACTTAAGGCTCAAAGAAGGTAAGGTAAGGGAATTCATGGATTAGGATGGCATTATTTTCAGAATGGATCTTCTGGTGGCTCATGCCAGCATATTGTCAGAAAGAAATACACATAAATGTATTATGTGTTTAACAGCACTAATGGCAGTTAATACAAATAGTTTAAAGTTTTAGTGCCTGTGCTGTGGGTTTTGCTTTCAGATTCGGAAAGGTTCTGTCTTAGGGATAACTTGAAGTCTTATGATATTGTCTTAGTCTGTTTTTCATGAGCCCTTCTTTTACCTATTTTTGATAGGCCATCAAGCAATGCCAAATGTCTGACATAATAATTAACAAATATTTCAGTACCTCTAAACTAAAGTCACTCTATAAGTTACCAGGGGGTAAGACAAAAATAAATCAAATAATATCTCTGCTTTTGAGGGCTTTAGCAGTGTTATACCCTTTCAGATAACATTTGATTCAAAATGTTCGTTATCTGCAAAGGAGATATGCAGGCTAAATGGCAAGGAGAAGAACAAGCAAAGTCTTTCCATTTTGCGTATGGCTCGCTGTAGGACCGGTATTATGTTACGTGACCTCTCAGCAGCTCATCCTGAATCCTTCAGTGATACTTATATTAGCATTTCTAAGCATTTTGAGATCTGCTCTTAAAATATGCTTTGAACTATTCAGTCTAAACGCTGCTTTCTGGAAAGCTACTACTTTAAAGAATGGGAAATGGTGTTAATAGAGTTAATCTTGTGTAATTTCAGTGTGGGTTGTCAGAAATATCTTTAAGTAAAGAAAATGACTCTAATCTTCTTAGGCAATTCATTTTCTCAGCTGCTGTGAGACGGGAGCTAATTTACTCTGCCTGTGTACATAGACCCTGTCTTACTAAAGAGGAATTGTACTCCTGGTAAGAAGTCGGGATTTTGGAAAATATAAAATATAAGATATATTAAATTGTCTTTTTCATTATCAGTTTTCTTAATAAATACCCAACTCAATTGCCAATGAAATCCTGGTTACAAGAAAGAAATTTAATTATGGAGTCAAAACAAGAGCTATTTAGTTTTTTTAAAGGGAGAGATCAAAGAACTGGTCACTCCTTAACTGAGGGTGTTCGAGCAGCAGGATGGGGGTGGGGAGTGGAGAGGGTTAGGGATTCAATTCTTTATGCTTTTATTCCAAGTCACCCTTTCCTGATGAGCTCTACTGGCATTCTCTTAGACTAGTTAGGTCAGGATTCTGAACTTTTCACTACAATAGGGTTTTAATCTTAGCTGGCTATTGTTTCCACCCCCACCCCTAGTCATAAAGGACTAGTGTTCTTTTCTAAAAAGAGTAGCTGAAGACTATTTCTATTTAAAAAAAACACACATACACAAACAAAAAACCTTTATTAAGTGTTTTAGGTTATAGTACAATAGATTTTTTTTTTCATCTGATTTTCAAAAGGAAACTAATTTAGGTTCATTTTTTTCAATAAATTAATCTTAAGGTAAATCTAATGATTTTTTTTATGGTATGTGAATAATAACAAAGCACTTTTCCTATTTAGAAATGATTTTAGAAAATTTGAGAAGCAGTTATTCCAAATCCAAATTCAAAGAGCATTCTTCCAAGGCATTGAAAGAGAAAATTTTAATTCCACAGTAGTGAAGCATTTAATGATTGTGTTTTTTATGTACATATTCTCTCTAGTTTTGATTATTGTCATAATTTTCTAACCAGCTGCCTCTATCCTTCATTCTAACCAGTCCGTCCTGTGAACTAATGTCATTTAACCTTATAAAAGTAGAAATCTGACCCTGCCATTGTGTTTTGGCCACTTAGCCTTTCAGTGGCTTCCCAGGATCTATGGAATAAAAGTCTAAATCCCTAAACATAGCAAATCTGTATCTGCACACTATGACTTCAGATTATCTTTGAAGTGTCATCTTCTACTTACTCCATAAAACATACCATTTGTTTTAGCTCTGTTTGCTCTTTCCCAAATACAGGAAGTTTTCCTATGTTATACATCTCAACCTCCCATTCCTGTTGGCAGAATGTCTTTTCTGCTTAGCTTAAATATCTTGTCTGTGAAATCTGTGTTCTTATAATACTTGTCTAAGTCTGTACTATCTCATTAGTCACATTGCATTATACTTATTTGACTAATTATCTGGTTCATCTATAACTAACTATTTAAAGCATTAATCTTTATACCTCAGGGACCCATCGGTATATAACATGTAATAGGGTAAAAATGAAAGAAGATGGGATCGGGAGGGAGACAAACCAAAAGAGACTCTTAATGTCATAAAACAGACTGAGGGGGGTGGGGGGAAGAGGGGTTGGGAGAGGGTGGTGGGGTTACATTATATGTTTAAATAAAGCTTAAATAAATTAAAAAAATGCTGAATGAATACCACAAACATATCTTAGTACATTTATTTGTTAAGTATATGTATTATAATATATATAATCTCAGGAAAGTTCTAAAATAGTTACTTCCCCCACAGAGAGTTTAGGAAACTTGGGTCTCATTAGATTGCTTTTCCACTTTTATAGAATTGCCAAAATAATTTAAATAGTTTCATTTTGGTCAATACTACCTAGAATGTATCTACTTTTTATTTAAATACTAAATGCATTGTAGAATTTCATTGCTCAGAACAAGCTCTCAAGCAGTATAACTATTCTCATTTTACAAATGAATATTCTAGGGCTTAAAGAAGTTAAGTAGCTTAACTCCAAGTTGCAAAGAGAGTTTAACCTAGCCCTTCATTTTCAGGGTCCATGATGATAACTACTTTGCTCTGTTGATTCCTAATATAAAATGTCTCAGTTCTCTGCTTAACTAGTGGATATTTAATTCCTGCCTATCTCTGAATTGACCTGTACATTTCTAATTCTCTCTTTTTTTTTTTTTTAGATTTTATTTATTCATTTCACAGAGAGAGACACAGCAAGAGAGGGAACACAAGCAGGGGGAGTGGGAGAGGGAAAAGCAGGGTTCCCTATGCAGAGAGCCCAATGCGGGGCTCAATCCCAGGACTCTGGGATCATGACCTGAGTCAAAGGCAGACCCTTAATGACTGAGCCACCCAGGCACCCCTACATTTCTAATTCTTTATGACATTAAGGCAAATTGGGGGAAGACTCACTTTAAATGACCTAGTGATAATAGCTGTCAATAATTGAGCACTATGTGCTAAGCGTTTTACAACTTATTAGTACATACCTATAGAATAAGTATCGTTATCATTTTTGTTTTATGGATAAGGACATGGAGATTGAGTACAATTAAGAAATTTGAGAAAGATAAAACATGGAGCCAGAGCTGGAAACCAGATCTTTTTTCTTACAGAATCCAGAGACCCTTAAGCCATGAACTTGGTTTGACATTAAATGAGTGACTCCAGTCATGTCATAGAAGCCAAAACAAGTATTCTTTTGAAGTCACCTTATCCTAGGTTTTGAGTAAATGTTCAAAGACAGTGAACATCCCAGAAGAAAGCAAGGCATCGTGAATGAGAGCCCACAGAAACAAAAGACAGTATAAATAGACACGCAGGACTTCAGAATTTTAGACATGGGTCTCATATTTATTCTTTTTAAAGAAGCAAGAGACGAGCTTGGGAATGTGTGAGGAACTAGAAGCCAAAACAATTAAGCATATTTGTAAAAGAACCAACAAACTTTCTAGAAGTGAAAGTTTTAATAAGCAAAACTTAAAACTCATTAATCCAATAACATTACACGAAATTGAAAAGCAAACTGGTGAATAAAGTAGTTCAAAAGAAACCCAGAATGGATTAAAAATGAGATTTAAAAAAATACAGAGATATGGAAGAGAGAAACTTTAAAATACATTTCACTGGCATCTGAAGGAAAGGAGAAAGAATAAGGTAGAGGCAACATTTGAATAGGTAATGGCTGAGAATTTTGTGAAACTAGTAAGACACTAAAATATGAATTTAAGAAGGCCAATGAATCCCAAGCAGTTTAAGTAAAGAGAAAGCCACATTGAGATACATCAGAGTGAATATGCAGAGCATCAATAATAGAAAGAAAACTCTTAAAAGCAACCAGGGAAAGATTATTCTCAAGGAGTGATAGAATGATAGCTAACTCTCCAGAGCAATGATGGAACATGTTGAAATAACTGAGAAAGTTTGCAACTGAGTACTGACTCACTAGAAGGAATTCCATGGGGTGCCTGGGTGGCTCAAAGGGTTAGAAGGAATTCCAAACAAAAAAAAAAAAAAAAAAAAAAAGGAAGAAGAACAAAAAACACTTCCGAGAGAGGATAAAGGATCCAAAATCAAAACCCTAAAATGGAGGAATGAGTGATGAACAAGAAAAGTGGTGAATATGTGGTTTAGATATAAACATATACTGACTTTGTAAATTGATAATGTCTCTAATATCTTCTGGGTTACAAAAGAATAGTAAAACACAGAGCCTGGGAGGGAACTAAAAGGAGTTAATGATCTAAGGTTGTTGTGTTACCTGTAAAAAAGGGTAAATATATTGATTAACATTAGTCTTATATAAATTAGAATTTTGTGGTATAGTATCTATAATAGTCACTAAAATAATAAAAACAGCTGTAACATCCAAACTAAGTACAGGGTGATTGCTCTAGTATGTGTCCTACAAATTAGATCTTCATGATTAGTTTGATGTACCTGATAAGAAAAATTTGACAAAAATACAAGAATTACCAGGAAAAAGATTTAGTATTGATTTTTTTAAAGAAAAGAGCTGTTAACTTCTTCAAACATAATGTCAAGTGTTGTAAACTTTGAGTGATTGTAAAAAAAAAATCAAAATTTACTATTTTTTAGACACTGTCACAAGCACTACTTTCTTAACCATAAATTTTGACTAGGAAGTGTGTATAGCCATTTCACACACAAAATCCATTACTGAAAAACTATGGTCAGAGAAACAAGCTCAAATTTCTCATTAAAATTTTGAAAATACTTCATTTTGAAACTTCATATTAACTCAATAGTTAGTATTTTCTCTAGTGGTTGTATTAATTTCTGATCATATTTATAAAAAGAAAGGTAATTTTTTTTCAGTAATTCATAGTCCTAAATTCTCTTCAGTCTCTTTAGTGTGATATAGATATCATTTCCTAGATATGAGGGGAAAAGTTTGGGGAACACTACATTATATAGAGCCAGGTGGAGTTGGGGAAGAGGACGAAGAGAATATTCCTTATTATCTTTAATCATCCTGCATTTTAAGGATGCATTAAAAAAATAAAAAATATTTAAAAACATTAATATCTTAAATATGAACACTCTTTTATTTATTTCCTTTTCCTTTACCTTTACTTTTCTCTCCTCCTGGTTCATGCCCCTGTGCTCTCATTCTGCATTTGACAACTGACTTGATCAGTTCCATAGCCACAAAAAGTCATAAGTCATTGGTTTCATAAAATACTTCTGTGACCTTTGTCCTGATGGTTGCCTAGTGTTTGTAAAAGAGAACTCACTAGGAGCCAGCCTTCAACTTCAATGTGTACTCTAATTTCACAGTGAAATATATCTTTATACTTACAATCCCCTCCCAGGTCATCCAACTCTACTAGGTATTCTTCTTCATGTTCTAATGCTCTAAGAAAAGCTAGGGGCTATCCTCTAATTTTCTCTGTTTCTGGAGTGTTAGAATGCTTGTTTTATTAAGCACACTTTCCAGATGAGAAATCAAAGTATTTTTATCATTAGCTGAATTGCTCTAGTAATTGCAGTTGAATAAGATTTCTCTTTATAGGAGCTATTGGGAAATATTCTACATGTATTTAATTAGACAAATTAGAGAGCTTAAATTTTAAGTCATTGGTTACTGCTTTTTACAGTTGGGTTTAATGTCATCCAAAAGGTTTGAGGTTGAGAAGTGGACAAAGCAGTAAGTCTTTATAAGATAGGAGCTAAACTTAGGTATTTGCCAAAATACCTTTGGGTCACTTATAATATGAATAGGTTGTACAAGTGGACTTTTTCCTCCTTGTCCTGGAAATCATATAAAAGCAATAGGGAAGTTAACATTTTTTTTTTAATCTGCAAACAATATGATAAACAAACTTAAAGTACATATAAGAGCTACCAAGGACAGCTGATACCTGGACAGTTGCATGGCAAGAAGTAGAAAAAAAAATAGCAAATGGGTCCAATAATAGCAAGTCTCAAAAGCACACACATTAAAGAAATCTTTTTCTGAAGATAAAGGGTCTGCCCTGAAGAAAAAGTTATATCTCTTGTTTGGAAGGGTCTGAGAAATTGAGTAAGCAAAGTGGTAGAAAAACCCTGCTGAACCTGTTTGGGGCTAAACAAAGCATTGCAAACAATGATGTGTTGTATTTACGGAAAGTAAAAGGGAGAATCTTTGAGTTATAAATCACGAAAGATATCTTGGTTTCTCTGCCCTAACCTTGCATCTCTGCCAAGTAACTGGTCCAAGAAAATTCAACTCATGCAGTAGTGAGTAATAAAGGAAATGAGGCACAACCTCAATACAAGGGTACTATAAGATAAACATATGGAAGAGAGGTGCAAAATTTACAACAGATCACCAAAAGGCGGCCATAAAGAAGATAAAAGTTATGGGGCACCTGGGGGGGTTCAGTTTTTTAACTGTCCGACTCTTGATCTCAGGGTCGTGAATTCAAGCCCTGCATTGGGCTCCAAGCTGGACATGGAGTCTACATTAAAAAAAGAAAAGAAAAGGAAAAGAAAAAAAAATGCGATTAACAGTTTTCTTTGGAAAAGCAATCATTTCTTTTTTTTTTATTAACATATAATGTATTATGTGCCCAGGGATACAGGTCTGTGAATCATCAGGCTTACACATTTTACAGCACTCACCAAAGCACATAATCTCCCCAATGTCCATAACCCAGCCACCGTATCCCTACCCCCCCACACACACACCAAGCAACCCTCAATTTATTTCGTGAGATTAAGAGCCTCCTAGGGTTTGTCTCCTTCCCAATCCCATCTTGTTTCATTTTTTCCTTCCCTACCCCCCACAACCTCCAGCCCTGTCTCTCAAATTCCTCATATCAGAGAGATCATATAATTGTCTTTCTCTGATTGACTTATTTTGCTCAGCATAATACCCTCTAGTTCCATCCACATCGTTGCAAATGGCAAGATTTTGTTTCTTTTGATGGCTGCATAGTATTCCATTGTGTATGTGTGTGTGTGTATATATACATATACATATGTATATATATACCACATATTTATCCATTCATCTATTGATGGGCAACTAGATTCTTTCCATAGTTTGGCTATTGTGGACATTGCTGCTATAAATAATCAGGTGCATGTGCCCCTTTGGATCACTACATTTGTATCCTTAGAGTAAATACCCAGTAGTGCAATTTCTGGGTCATAAGGTAGCTCTATTTTCAACTTTTTCAGGAACCTCCATACTGTTTTCTGAGTGGTTGCACCAGCTTGCATTCCCACAGTGTAAGAGGGTTCCCCTTCCTCCGCATCCTCTCCAACATCTGTCATTTCCTGACTTGTTAATTTTAGCCATTCTGACTGGTGTGAGGTGGCATCTCACTGTGGTTTTGATGTATTTTCCTGATGCCAAGAGATATGGAGCACTTTTCCATGTGTCTGTTGGACATCTGGATGTCTTTGCAGAAATGTCTTTCATGTCTTCTGCCAATTTCTTGATTGCATAATTTGTTCTTTGGGTGTTGAGTTTGCTAAGCTCTTTATAGATTTTGGATACTAGCCCTTTATCTGATACGTCGTTTGCAAATATCTTCTCCCATTCTGTCAGTTGTCTTTTGGTTTTGTTAACTGTTTCCTTTGCTGTGCAAAACTATGAAGTCTCCATAGTTCATTTTTGCCCTTGCTTCCCTTGCCTTTGGTGATGTTTCTAAGAAGAAGTTGCTGCGGCTGAGGTCGAAGAGGTTGCTGCCTGTGTTCTCCTCAAGGATTTGGATGTATTGCTTTCTCACATTGAGGTCCTCCATCCATTTGGAGTCTATTTTTGTGTGCGGTGTGAGGAAATGGTCCACTTTCATTCTTCTGTGTGTGGCTGTCCAATTTTCCCAACACTGTTGAAGAGACTGTCTTTCTTCCATTGGACATTCTTTCCTGCTTTGTCGAAGACTAGTTGACCATAGAGTTGGGGGTTCATTTCTGGGCTCTCTGTTCTGTTTCATTGATCTATGTGTCTGTTTTTGTGCCAGTACCATACTGTCTTGATAATTACAGCTTTATAATAGAGCTTGAAATCTGGAATTGTGATGCCACCAACTTTGGCTTTCTTTTTCAATATTCCTTTGGCTATTCGAGGTCTTTTCTGGTTCCATATAAATTTTAGGATCATTTGTTTCATTTCTTTGAAAGAAATCGATGGTAATTTGATAGGAATTTGGAAAAGCAATCATTTCTACAAAGGAAGTTTACAAACAGAAATGGAAGGAGAAAGAAAACATAGTAAATAATAGGCGAAAAGAAGAGAGGAAATCTGAGCTAGAGATTTCAAGAAAGATGTAGAACACAAAAGCAGAGCCATCAGAGAAATGAAGATGAAATTGAAACAAGCACCCAAAAAAAAAGATGCTGAGCAGTATACAATAAGAGGCAATAAAGATAAGAAGAATAAAATTGAACTCTTCCAAATATATGAAGATTTAAGCACCTACATGCACACATGGCTGCATGCAAAGAAAATAATAAAACACAATCTTAATGGTTAAGATGCAAAAAGATAATAAAAGACCTTCATGTTTGTGGTAACAAGAAATCTGAGACAAAATAAAAATTATACTTTTCTATGGGATTACAAAAGAGTCTTGGATGCCTAGAAGGCTTGACAGACTGAGTACTAGGATGAATGAGTTCTTCCTAGCTAAGCAGAGAGCCATATGAGCTTCCATATTGGAGGGTGGTTAAACTCAACCTAACTAAAGCTGTGGGCCAGCTTCAGATCAATTCAAAAACTAGGAAGAATCCAAATAAACAGCCTTCCCCGCAACCCCCCCGCCAACAGCCAAGAAAGGAAAGAACTTATGCACTTACGCTGTTTGGGAAATAAATAACACTAGCCCTTTATACTCAATGTTGGGAATGGAATTTTTAAAAGTAAGACATTCAATGAAGCAAGAAAGTGTGATCCATACTGAAGAGAAAATGGTGAAATATTAAACAGTTGCTCCTAGGATCAGAAAAAAGGAAATGATATCAGCACTCACCATTTCCTTCATGTACTAGAGGGCCTCACCAGGTCCAGGAATAAATCAAAGAAAAGAAACTAAATACATCAAGTTTGGAAAGGGAAAAAAAATATTTTTTACCTTTGGAAGACAATCTGATAGCATACATAGAAAATACAAAGTGACCTACCAATAGACCAAAACAAATAGCTAGAACTTATAAATGGTTTTATCCAGTTCACAGACTACATGGTCAATGTATAAAAATCAAATTTGTTTCTATAAAATAGCAATGAATAATTGAACAATGAAAATTCTTTTTTTTTAATTTTTAAAATTTTTAAGTTTTTTATTAACATATAATGTATTATTAGCCCCAGGAGTACAGGTCTGTGAATCGCCAGGTTTACACACTTCACAGCATTCACCATAGCACATACCTTCCCCAATGTCCATCACCCCACCACCCTCTCCCTACCCGTCTCCCCCCGGCAACCCTCAGTTGAACAATGAAAATTCTTTTTTTTTTTTAAAGATTTTTTTTTTTAATTTATTTGACAGACAGAGATCACAAGCAGGCAGGGAGGCAGGCAGAGAGAGAGAGGAGGAAGCAGGCTCCCCACTGAGCAGATTGCCCGATGCGGGGCTTGATCCCAGGACCCTGAGCTGAAGGCAGAGGCTTTAACCCACTGAGCCACCCAGGCACCCTGAACAATTAAAATTCTTTAACCCACTGAGCCACCCAGGCACCCCGAACAATGAAAATCATTAATACTATTTATAATAGCATAAAAACATGAAATATTTACAAACATATTTAATAAAGGCTTACATGTCTTCTATGCCATTAACAATGAGACATTTCTGAAAGGAAAAAAGAGAAAACCTAAGAAGATGGGGGGAGACATGATGTTCATTGCCTGAAAGACAATATTGTTTAGATATCAGTTCACCCTAAATTGGTATGTAGATTAAATTAAATGCCAATCAAAATACAGCCAGCTGTTTGTGTGAAAAATTGTACAAATACTTTGGAAAACTTTTCTTGTAAATTTAAACATACTCTACCATAGGACTCAGCAATCCCACTTCTAAGTATATATCAAAGATTGATGAAGACCTATGTCAACAAAAAATTACAAAATACTATACAAAAACATTCACAGTAACTTCGTTTATGAAAGCCAACAATTGGAACCAACCCAAATGCCTATAAGAGAAAACCGGATAAAGAAATGGCATATTCATACACTGGAATAAAAATTTTAAGATGCATGCAACAGCATGTGTACATATCAAAAACATTGTATTGCATGAGAGAAGCCAGAAACAAAACAAGAGAATGTGCTATGATTCCACTTATATGAAGTTCAAAGCAAGCAAAATAAACTACAGTAATAAACATCAGGACAGTGCTTACCTTGGTTGGTGTGTGTTGAGGGGAAGAGGGTAGCAGGGGTCAGAAGTAAGGGGGTTTGGATCCAAGGGCTTGAGTGAACTTTTCTATGTGAGGGAAATATGTATCTTATTTGGGATGGGGTAAATGGATTTGTAAATTTGTTAAAACTTGTTAGAATGTGTATACTTAAGATCTATACATTTCACTTGAATAAAACATTATAGAATCTGTGTGGCAGCCATGGAGCTTTTTCGCTCAGATACTCACTCAGGAGTGACCCAGCCTTGAGGTATGCAGTTAACCTATGGCCTCAAGCTGTAACACCTTTAATATGTGCTCCAGCATGGGGACTAAGGACCTGCTCTCTTCTGCCACTCCAGCCAGTGACTTAGCATGGCATGAGTATTAGGGCCTGGCCATTTCTGCCCAGTGAGTTACTCTCCTAATGGGCAGTTTTGCCTAAAGCTCCCCCTTAGGACTAGCCACAGTGTTTTCAGAGTTGCGCTATACTCTTCCTACCCAACTGTCCTTACTTTCCCCTCTTTTTTAAGTTTCAGATTTGTCTCACAGTCTGAAGTTTTTTTCTGATCTCTTTTGCTCCCTCTCACCTTTCTCTTTCACAGGCATTACACTTAGTAAATCTCTTCCATAACTAGCTCCATCTTGGCTTTTGAAACTAGCTGTCAATAAAAAACAAATCTGTGATCAAAATGAGACAAAATATATGTCATATAATAATTATATTGACATAATTCCAGAAAAGCTTTTTTTTTCCAGAAAGTAAATTGCATTTGTGCCTTTATGCTGGATGCAACAGGCTCACCTAAAGCACATATATTTAATGGTTGAATATAGAGGATAGTTCAGCATCTGCAAGTCAGTTAATGTGATAACCACATTAATTAATGATATATAACACATATACCATTCTCAACAAAGTGGATATAGAGGTAATGTGCCTCAAAATAATAAAGGTCATATATTACAAACCCACAGCTAACCATACTCAGTGGTGAAAAGCTGAAAACTTCTCCAAAATCGGGAAGAAGACAAGAATGTTTACTTTCACCACTTTTATTCAACATAGTACTGGAAGTCCTAGCCATAGCAGACAACAAAAGGAAGTAAAAGCCATCCAAATTGCTGAAGAAGAAGTAAAACTTCCACTATTTGCAGATGACATAATATTATACATAGAAAACCCTAAAGATGCCATCAAAAAGCTGTATAACTAATAAGTGAATTCAGTAAAATTACAGGATACATTAATATGCAAAAACCTGTTGTGTTTCTATATGCTAATAGACTATCACAAAGAGAAATGAACAACTCATTTATCGTTGCATCAAAAAGTGAAATACTGGGGTACCTGGGTGGCTCAGTTAGGCATTTGCCTTTGGCTCAGGTCATGATCCCATGAGTCCTGAGATTGAGCCCCGAGTCTGACTCCCTGCTCAGTGAGGAGTCTGCTTCACCCTCTCCCACTGGCCCTCCTCCTCCCATTCTCCTTCTCTCTCTCTCTCTCTCTCTCAAATAAATAAATAAATAAATTCTTTTTTAAAAAAAGAATGAAATAACTAGGAATAAATTTAACTAAGGACAGGAAAGGCCTGTATATTGAAGCTACAAAATGTTAGTGAAAGAAATGGAAGAAGATACAAATAAATGGAAAGATGTATCGTGCCCGTGGACTGGAAGAATCAACATTGTTATGTCCATACTATCCAAAGCACTCTAGAGATCCAATGCAATCACTATCAAAATTCTAATGTCATTTTTCAAAGCAATTGAACAAATTATCCTAAAATTTGAATGGAACCACAAAAAACCTGAACAGTCAAAGTGATCTTGAGAAAGGCCAAAGCTGGAAGCATCATATGCCCTAATTTTAAACTGTGTTACAAAGCTATAGTAACTAAGACAGTGTGGTAATGGCATAAAAACAGACATACAGATTGGCGAAACAGAAATAAATAGATATTTCTGTTAGAAATAGAGTAGGAATAGAGAACCTGGAAATAAACCCATGCATACATAGTCAATTTATGACAAAGGATCTAAGAATATACAATGAGGAAAAGGAAGTCTCTTCAATAAATGATGTTGGGAATGCTTGAGTGCCACATGCAAAAGAATGAAATTTAATCTCTATCTTCCACTATACACAAAAGTTAACTCAAAGTGGCTTAAAAACCTGAAACCATAAAACTAAAAGAAAACATAGGTGGTGAGCTCCTTGACAAAGATCTTTGTGGTGATATTTTCAATATGACATCAAGGCAAAAAAAAAAATAAGTGGAACTATAGCATACTCAAAAGTTTCTGCACAGCAAAGGAAACAATCAACAAAATGAAAAGGCAACCACTAAATGGGAGTAAATATTTGCAACTAATGTATCTGATAAGAGGCTAATACCTAAAGTATATAAAGAACTCAATGGGAAAAAAAGAAAAATCTGATTTTAGAAATGAGCGGAAGGGTTGAATAGACACTTTTTTCTAAAGAAGACCTACAGATTGCCAAGAGGTACATGAAAAGATACTCAACATTGTTTTTTCAGGAAAATGCAAATCAAAACCACAATGAAATTCTACTTTTCATCTGTTAGAATGGCTATGATGAAAAAGACAAGAAATAACAAATGTTGCCCAAGATATGGAGAAAAGGGAATCCTTGTGCACTCTTTTGGGAATATACATTGGTGCAGCTGCTATGGAAAACAGTACGGAGTTTCCTCAAAAAATTAAAAATAGAACTACCAGTGATCATATGATCATGCAATCCAATTTCTGGGTATTTTTCTGAGGAAAATGAAGACACTAATTTGAAAAGATATATGCATCCTCATGTTTTTTGAAACATTATTTACAATAACCAAGAAATGTAAATAATCTAAGTGTCCACCAATAGATGAATAAAGACACTGTGGTATATGCATACAATGGAATATTATTCGGCAATAAAAAATAATGAAATCTTGCCATTTGCAACAACATAGATGGACCTTGAGGGCATTATGCTGAGTGAAATTAAGTGAGATGGAGAAGACAAACTATATGATCTGTTTTATATGTGGAATCAAAAAGGAAAAATCTCGGGCTCATAGATACAGAAAACAGATCGGTGGTGGCCAGAGGCAGGGCTGGTGAGGTGAACAGAAATGGGTGAAACATGAAGGATGAAGTGAGCTAGAGGAAATTTCCCCTGAAAACAAATAATTGAACATGTGAATCATTCTGTAGTCAATTTAATTTAATAAACCTATATGCATGAGTCAAAAATATAAATTTAATATATTCCTGGATCCAGCTCTCTTTTCAAAAATTATTTTCCTTAATAACCAAAATCTATGTTCTGTCTGAGAAACTTTATTACATCTGGTTTAAATAGTTATGCATAATAATTTTGTAAGTAAGGGGTGCCTGGGTGGCTCAGTGGGTTAAGCCTCTGCCTTCGGCTCAGGTCATGATCTCAGGGTCCTGAGATCAAGCCCCGCATCAGGCTCTCCGCTCAGCGGGGAGCCTGCTTCCCCTTCTCTCTCTGCCTGCCTCTCTGCCTCTCTGCCTACTTGTGATCTCTCTGTGTCACACAAATAAATAAACTCTTTTAAAAAAATAATTTTATAAATAATTCAAATGCACTCCCTTACATTTATCTTAATTGTAACTATATAAATTTATTTCTCTGATTATTTGACTAGTATCTCTCTCATCATACTTTGAGATCCCTGAGGGCAAGGACATTATTTGTTGGTTGATTGGTTTGCTTGTTTTCATCATTGTATCCTCAGCATCTGGCACAGTATCTTGCACATAGTAGGCATTCAGTAATTCTTACGAATGAATAAATGAAGAATAGAACACAATAATATTGATGCAATTCTTTACTAATGACTACAACTAAATTTATTCTTTTTAGATGGAAGTCTTTCTGGAGGCCAAGAGTTGCTGTGCTCATTTATTGCATCATTCATTCATTAAACAAATATTCATTTACGTGGCAGACAACACTGAACTAAGCATGGAATACGTAAGAGGAATAGATATAGTTCCTGCCCTGGAGAAGCTCTCAGCATAGCAGGTGACTGCTTAAAGATTTATCTATTCCCTATTTCTAATATATTATGTACACTATAATTATACATTTGTAATAGTACCATATCAAAGAGCTTTCATAAGCTCTTACTTGATCCTCACAGCACAGGTGTTATCTCCATCTTTACAGATAAAGAAATAGATATTTTAAAAAAGCTATACTTTGGGGGAGCCTGGGTGGCTCAGTGGGTTAGAGCCTCTGCCTTTGGCTCAGGTCATGATCCCAGGGGTCCTGGGATCCAGCCCGGCATTGGGCTCCCCTCAACAGGAAGCCTGCTTCCTCCTCTCTCTCTCTGCCTGCCTATGTGATCTCTCTGTCAAATAGATAAATAAAATCTTTTAAAAAATCTATATTTTGTATGATTAGTTCATTTTATTTGAGAAATATTTACTGATTACCTACTAGTTTCAGGAACTTCTAGGAATTGCAAATAACAATGAACAAGAAAAAGGACACTTCTAGTAGGAGGTGGCAAAAATAAACAATAAAAAAGATAAATCATAACTGGTAAATATTACAGAAGAAATAAATTGACTGATGGAATTAGACTATAGCAAAGGAATTCAGGGGAGGACTCTGAGGTGGTAACACTGAAACCAAGAAGTGAAGTTAGACCAGCCATTTGAAGAGTCACAGGATTAAGAGTCTCTTATGGTTTGTCTCCCTCCCAAGTTTCATCCCATTTCATTTTTTCCTCTCTTCCCTCATGACCCTCTGTGTTGTTTCTCAAATTCCATATATCGGTGAGATCATATGATAATTGTCTTTCTCTGATTAACTTATTCCGCTTTGCATAATAATCTTTAGTTCCATCCACATCATTGCAAATGGCAAGATTTCTTTTTTTTTTAAGATTTTTTTTTTTTTTATTAGTTAGAGAGAGAGCGAGAGAGCGAGCACAGGCAGACAGAGAGGCGCAGGCAGAGGCAGAGGGAGAAGCAGGCTCCCTGCTGAGCAAGGAGCCCTATGTGGGACTCGATCCCAGGACGCTGGGATCATGACCTGAGCCGAAGGCAGCCGCTTAACCAACTGAGCCACCCAGGCGTCCCAAGATTTCTTTTTTTGATGGCCACATAATATTCCATAGTTATGGTCCAGTAGTCCATAGTTAGCTATTATGGACATTGCTGGTATAAACATTGGGATGCATGTGCCCCTTCAGATCACTAATCACTACATTTGTATTTTTGGTGTAAATACCCAGTAGAGCAATTGCTGAGGGTTGCTGGAGTGGAAGGATGGGGTGGAATGGAGTGGCTGGGTGATGGACAATGGAGAGGGTATGTGCTATGGTGAGCATTGTGAATTGTGTAAGACTGGTGAATCACAGACCTGTACCCCTGAAACAAATAATACGTTATATGTTAATTAAAAAACAAAACAAAACAGGGCTGAAAACTCTTCCAAAAAAAAAAAAAAAGAAGAGTCATAGGAAAGCCTTCAAAAGGAGTGCCAAGTCCAAGGCAATAAACAGGACATAAGTATGGCATATTCAAGGAAGAAAGCGAAGGCTAGTGTCACTGGGGCAATGGATTGCCTGGTATGAGATAAGCTTCAGAACAGTGTGAGCCAGATCATGTAGGGCCTTATAAGCCATGGACTTTCTTCTGTATGCATTGAGAAGTGAATAGAGAATTCATACAAATAAGTTAACATGTTATAGTTCCAGAAGAGGATTCCTTGGCATTACAGTTGGGAAAAGCAAATTGTGCTTAAACTTGATTTCAAAGAATAGGGAAGTCAAAAGTGATTATCCAACAACTAGCTGGGGAATTTCCCGTAGCCCAGTGAATCATATTGGAGAGACACTGAAAGTAGACTCCTCCAAAAGTGGGGGTGAGTGGGGCCAGGGGTTGGTCATGCCTAGGAGACACACCTAGGGTTTCATTTCTAAAGGAGAGTTTTGAGAAGACTCCTTGTATGGGGGAAAAATATGTGACCTGAACTTTTGAGTTTGTAGGATTTAAAAGCAAAGCACTTCCAGATCTTGAGGAAAAAAGGAGAGTAATTCTGGGTCTTTAGTCTTTAATATGGTAAAGAATGGAAACAACCCTGTGTAACCTTGGGAACCAAGTGTGGGGCAATCTCTGTGGGGTTTATCCCTGGATGAGTGAGCTCATCCTCTCTTCATGACCTGAGGCTGCCTGAACAGGGATGCATGTCACCAGTGGACATGCTCAGTCCGACATTCTCTTGAACCAGCTTTCAACAGAAATACTGTATCACGGAAAGAAGCAATGGCAAAACCAGTTTTCTCTCTGCTTCATGTAGAAGATGGAATGAACCTCTTTTCCACTGGGTAGAGAGGGATTTTGGAAAGGAGAAATGAGGAGCCCAAAGGGAGATCCTGAACTTCATACTAAAAAGACAGTGTGAGATTAAACAATTAATTAGAAAAATAAAAGAGGAGTGACCTCATGTGTACCTCAAGTTTATTCAGTAACTTGTAAATGTTACATCTGCCACTGTCAAGAATTTTGGCTTGTCTGTGGGATGAAAACAGTATTTGTGGTGCACACAGCTACATGAATCATTTGAGACTGAGAGGCTTATTCAGGGTCACTCCAGGACCTGTGCTCTTATCCGACTGTATTTTTCAGTGTAGCCATTAAATTTCTTTTTAATGTTGTTATTTTTATTTGACATAACATTTTTATTGGGTTTTGGTGTCTGGTTAATATATTCTATATTCAGTCATGTTTGCTATTGCTCAAACGGTAACTGATGAGTTATTTTAGTAACTTACGTTTTATGTGTTGAGTCAATGTGCATTTAAAGCTGTTATTTCTTTCTGGGACACTGTCTTTTGGTGTCCACAGCTGCTTCACTTGGGAACTGTTCATAAAGACTGTGTTGTAGCCATTTGATGTTTGATTTTTTTGGCTGCCCAGATTCTATTCCCTTTCCTAATGGCACTCTGATTTGTTCTTTTCAAATTAGCTTTTTTGTTGTGTGCAGTACTGACATGATGGAAATCCAAGTGCTTGGTTTTCTCCTACAGAAACCAAAGAAATTCTTCCCTCCAAATGCTTCCTCTGATCTTCCCCAGTGCTGTCAAGAGTAAGGTAAGCTACTTAAATATGGCAAATCAATTGCTCTTGTGGGAATTGACACTCGAGTGAAGTAATGACTGTTGTTTATATCTGAGCAGTTGTGGACACAAGGATTCAGAAGACCTTCTGGGATTGTCTGGTTCTACTTTTTCCAACCTTGTTCTTCAGCTCTCCTTTAGGGCATGTAAGCTGCCCTAGGTTTTCTTTTGACTTATGCCAGCAAGGTTTGGTTTCTATTGCTTGTTACTAAAGAATCCCAAATAATATTTAAGCCATGCCAAAATCTTCCCTAACTTCCCGTTCCCTCAAATAAATCCTCTGGAGAGATAAATCCTACTAAGTAAACCCGTTCCCTCAAATAAATCCTCTGGAGAGATAAATCCTACTAGGTAAATAGTTAGCTAAGCTGATAATGAAATGTTAATCATGGTTTTAGTGTTGGAATGCATTATTCCAGCCAGATACTATTTGCATTTTTGTAAGAAATGCTTTAATGGAAGAAATGTTTTGGTGATAATGTGGTAGGGTCTTACTCAAAAGTTGCCCAAGGACCACCTGAACAATATTCTCACACTTCTAGCACAACAGACTTAGCATTTACATTTGGCACTTCTGGCAGGAGACAAAAGACCAAAGACAAGGAATGCAGAGAGACGAAGAGAGCAAGAATTTGTTCTAGATCTGTGTTTCCTGAAAGCACCTTTTATCAGCTTAATTTTAACTTAAGCACAAATTCCTCTTCTCTTGCATATTTATATTTGTGTTTCTACTTTGAGTTTCAATTCAGTGTTTTCAAAGTTCCCACAAAATAAGTAGAGATGATACAATGCAATTTTTATACTTCGTAAGACCAGGTTGTGATAAGGTCTAACAGTTTTTCAAATAGCATTAAAAATTCTTAAGATAACATTTTTCTTTTCCTAACTTCTTTCAAGGTCAATGAAAACAATTATATTTTTGAAGCAATATACTTTTATTAAACCTTAAATCTGAAATAAGCGTAAAAGTCAGGGAGTAATAATTTTAAACTAGGTTATTTCCTGATATATTATTTTTGTTAAATAAAAAATACTTCCTTTAGCAAAATTCTTTGTGTTTATTTTGGCTTCTATTTCCTTTCATTGATTTTTGGTCTCTGGTAAGTGTATCACATATTTATTTTAGCCATCCCTCAAATAATAAATAATGAATTGTTCTCAGAGTTATATCCTCTGTGTTGGAACTACATTATCATTCATAGCCAATTTCTTTCATTTCAATGAAATGTAAGCAGCATTTACAATTTCTATTACATTTTTTAGTTAATTCTTTAATATAAATGGACACAGTACTCTGGACATTTGTGCTTTAAGTTTTTAGCCTCATTATTTTGCTTTTCTCTTCTATTCTTAATCCTCATTCTTATTATCCAATTCAAATAATCCTCATAAGCATAATTCAAGTCTTTTCTCTTCTAGGAGGTGTTCTAAGAACATTCCAGCACAAACCTCCCTGTCTCTAAAACTCATCTAATATGGGGTCATGAGTTCCTTTATGATAATGTCTTTTTGTTATCTTATTATTCAACATTCCACATGTAGTCCCCTAAACCAGATCACGAATTCCCTGAAATCAGGGACTAAGGCAGTATAGCCAAGTATTTTGGAATCCTGGGCTCCCTAGCTGGATTGCCTTGGGTGACTCCCTGCTCCCTCACAATTGGGGCATAAGACCACTGCTCTAAGTAGCTTCCTCTTCTGATTAAAGATACTCTAAAATAAATGTCTGCTCCTATTTTTTCAATAATGATGAATATCATTAACATAGCAATTTACCACAATTTATTAGATTTAGTCCTGCCAATATTCTGTTAAATATATGTCATTAATTTCACTTTATAGATAAAGATCCTTCTGCTCAAAGAAGCCAAGAGCTTGCATGAGATGTTGTCGTAAGAGGTGGAGCTAAGGCCATTCTTCCACAGCACAGTACTTTGCATACGATGGTACTAAGCTGGGTGATTGATGAGTTGTCTCCTGCTTGAAATCTTTTCCTACTGGGGCTTTCTTATGTGTAGACAGCTGTTAATTTCTTTTGAATTTCTCCCTGTTCATTTCCTTGCAAACTTTCCTTCTTCCCACCTCAAGAATTTTAAGAAGAGGATAGGGTTATTATGGATCAGCTACCATTTCACAATGTCTAAGTGAACCCTGAAATTAATTTGAAATTTCTTGCTTGACTTGCAAAGTCAGTCTCTGTTCATTTTGTACTTTCTAACCTCATCTTCTCTTGATCACCTTTCTGTGACTGCATAGCTGAGTCACTCTTTCATGTTCCCTGCTCCATCGCTTACTTCCTTTCTTCCCCTCAAGCCGTTACATCTGTCCTTCCTTACAAAATATGTTTCTTGTTGGTTGAATCTGTTTTTAATTCAAGTCTTCAATCATCCTTCATTGCCTGGAGTACTTACAGCTTGTCTGAAAGCCCATTTGTAATTTTACCCCTTTACTTTAGATTTCTTTTTCTTTTGGAAATCTTGTTCTTTGATTTTCACATAGTATTATCTCTTTATCTATTTTTTGTTCAAACTTTACTATTCTTCCATGCTCACGATGACAGAACGAGTTGGAATTTATCTGTTGATAATCACACATATAACATTAATGAAAGTTCACTTACTTAACTATATGTGTGGATTGAAAGCCAACCCTACCTCTGCTTCTTTTTATCAATCTAAATAAAAAACTATGATTCTGTTTTGTTTTAAAGATGATGGAATTTCAGAAGGTAACATTTGGGTAAGATAGAAATTTCTATGAAAAGTCAGGTAAACTATAATCCTATATCAGGATAAATAAACAGATTTTGGCATCATTGTGTGTTTTGGCGTCCATAAAAGTCCTGTGCTTCTCTCGCTCTCTATGTTGATGTGGGAAGCTCTGTATTCTAATTGCTATTCTCATAACAGCATCCACAGTGGCTGTTTTGATTCAGGGTGACTCAGCCTCTTGGGTTTTCCCTCTCAGGATTTGGCTCTCAGACCTATGGTTTAAAGGGCAAGCCTCCATATTTTCATATTTGAAACCAAATGTCTTATTTCAGGTTTCCAATAATAATGAAAATTATGCATTTTCCTTGGGAAGATGCAAGACTAGTCAGTAATGCTTAATTCTACCAAAGTAAAAATGTCACATTAAGGTCTCCACTAGATTGTCCTACCTCTTGATTTTAAGGGATTCCAATTTGACAACATTTATGGTCTTGTACTGATAAAACTCTATCATGCTCATAAATTAATTCAAGGAAGTCTAACATATCCAGAGTTTGGATCCATATATAAAGAAGTTTCATATTATTCCTTATTCTCTCAAAGTATCATTCAGCCTTTCTTTCAGAAACTTCAGTATTTCTGAAGTTTCACACCAAACTCTTGCTATGAGAAAAATTCTAGCCCTGGACTGAACATCTAGGGAGCTCTGGGTTTTCAGATTCCTCAACTCAATAATAAACCCCATTTTTACTGTTGATTACTTACACCTATTTCTCTAAGACTTCTCATCAGAAACTGAGCCCTTGCTGCTAAGTTCTTTGGCTGGAGTTTCTGGATTGTGTTGCTGAGAATCTTTTATCTTTGGTCTCAATCTTCTAGCATAGTTTCAAGTCCTCCTAGATGCCTAATCTACCTGATTTTTAATCAGGGTCCAAGGTACTTGCCAACTCCAGCCTGCCTTTGTTAATTTTCTTAACTTGGATCTTTGCCTCCTTAGATCTTCTTTAGTCACAGCCTTAACATTTACTCTCTTATAGACTCTCTTATAGTTGAATTCCTCATTCTGCCCCTGCAGATGCCATCCTTTTTTGTTTTAATCTAAGTTCTGGTGAAATACCCTGGTCAGTCATTCTACAACTTGCACATTATGTGTGAGGGAAGCAATATTGTTTAACTCAATTGCACAACATTTGTAATTCAATAAAATATAACACTGAGTAGTCAGTCAGAAGTATGTGCCCACATGTCAACATACTTGCTAAATGAATTAATACATTAAATTATCTACAATTATGAAATGGTAGTGCAACTATTAAAATTTTCATTTGATAAATGAATCAGAATGGTTTAAATAGTCTCACTATACTATTACCTTAGGCTTAACAGCTCTTTATAAAGCTGATTTATTTCTAGTTATCAATTAAAAAGTATAAGTTATAATAATTTCCACTTTAATGATGAAGCAAGTGCTTCTCTTTACATTTAAGAATGTAATGTTCTGGCAGAGAGTTATCTTATTTATGTGTTTGAAGAAATCAACATGGGAAATAATACAAAGAAGAAATTTAATAAATGGTCATTGAATAAATGAATGAATGGCTCAACTAACCATTCTATTTATTTTTCATGACATATTTTGGACCTAATTATTTCATTTATTCATATTGATAAAACTCTATCTTGGTCATAAATTAGCTCAAGGAAGCCTAACATTTCCAGAGTTTGGATCCATTTATGAAAAATTGCCCTATTATTTTTTTTATTTTCTCAAGGTATCATTCAGCCAAGGGTATCTGAACTTTCATACCAGGCTCCTGTCTGGTTCCTTTCCTCAAAAGTTATGATGGAGATAAATTATTGGCTAATTGATAGCAAAGAGATTTTAAAAACTTATGCTTGATTAGAATGTCATGTGAAGAGTTTATATTCCCAGAAGAGGTCCAAGGAATTTTTCCAACAAGAATGTTTTCCACTTTTTCTGTAGCTAGCTGTAGTAAATTCAGGTATGCATTATTTTATATCAGACATAAATAGCAATTCATTGCCATTATAAAGCTTGTAAATGGTGTACAAAAATGTTTCTCAATACTGTGACTTTTTAATAGGACATATGTGCTAGAGAAGAATCTTAGTATTTAACATGAAAGTCCAGGGAAATTAGCTGGTACAATATCATGCATTAGACATGATAATATTCAGTTGCTGGTAACAGAAATCCAAAATAACAATGGTTCCAATAAGAGAACAATTTATTTACATCTCAAGTAAAATTCCAAAATGAACAGTGCAATGCTGCAGGGGAGATCTGTTCCACAAAGCCCTCAGGAACTATATTCCTACTATCTTGTTCTGTAACACATATATTTCTATTCCCAAGGTCTACTTGTCATCCAGATTGGCTGCTCCAGCCACATTCTAAAAGTCAGGAAGGGAAAAATGGACCCAGAAGGGACTAAATGGTGAGAGCCAGCTATTTTGGGGTGGGGGGGGACAACTATTCTTAAAGAAAGGTTTTGTTTACATGTTATTAGCTAGTATTCAGTCATATGTCACTTCAAGCTACAAGGGAGACTAGGAAATGTAGTTCATTTTCTGCACATCCATGAGTCTGTCTAAAATGTCAGAAGGTCCTTAATTATGAAGAAGGAGAGAACTGTAGAAGAGCAGTAAGGATTCTCTACCACCATAAGTGAGTTATTTTAGGTTAAGGAAGCTCTGAAAACAAAGATTAAAATATTTAATTGCTTTGATTAGTCATTAGAGAATACCAGTCATTGTAAATTTTTAATATAAAAATCACAATGTGGGGCACCTGGGTGTCTCAGTCAGTTAAGCGGCAGCCTTTGGATCAGGTCATAATCCCAGGGTCCTGGGATTGAGTCTCACATCGGGCTCCCTGCTGGGCAGGGTGTCTGCTTCTCCCTCTCTCTCTGCCTGCCTCTCTGCCTACTTATGCTCTCTAACTCTCTGTCAAATAAATAAATATTTTTTAAAAATCACAGTGTGTTTACATATTATAACCTACTATGCATCTCAGCTTTACAATTGAAATACACTTGGAATAAGGCAAGAAACAATAAGTAAATAGTAAGAGTGTAAGTCATAACTTCTAATTGTCTATTAACCAAACGTCGTCAAGGGTAAAGAACAATAATTGCTCAAAATTATCTGAAATTAAAATAAAACTCCTTAGTAAAGGGGAATTTTACTACTTCCACATTATTGCTTTGAGTGTGGTTAAAATAAAGAAGAGAACATGACACTTGATTGAAACAAACTAGATGAACTAGAAATCCTGATGAGCATCATATAACAGACAGTTGGGGCTAGTTGTGCTAATAACAAAGAGAATAGAAATGCATAAACATGTGGCAGAATAAATCTTTGCAATAATTACTGGATATAACAGTGTTAGATATTGGATTTTTTTGATAGGTGCACATTGTGCATAAATAAATTTAAAATGAAGAAGAAATGTTCAGAAACTTATGTTCCATATAAGTTTAAAGAGAATCAATTCAAGAATGTTTCAAGTTTGGTGATCTCTTGCTTCATTATTTGTATCACTTGCTTTCTACAGTTTTCTCCCCTTTTTGCACCTGCATTTGCAAGATATGAGAAATGTGCTGGGCTCACCCCGCCACCTTGCACAGAAACACTCTTCTCAGTTTATACTTTATGAAGGGATGCTTAGAGGCTTTTTTAGTGCTTTTATTCTTGAAAAGATTGAATTCTCTAAGGTGAATTTCAAGCATATGTCATTTAATAAATAGTTATGCTTCCTTATTAATCTTAGCATTTTTCTCATCAGTCCTGCTTTGGAAATGTAACCAGAATAAAATGTTGGGGACAGTCTGAGGCATCTACTGCCCACTCCTTTCCTTTTGTTGCTTCTGGAAGCAGCTGTGTTTTAGTACAAGGAAGGTTTCTTGGTCTCTTCCTCCATAGCCAGGAGTTTATAATGTCGATATGTGTTTGTAGTGCACAGGTATTATCTATTGGTCATTAGCATTCTGTGCAATAAAATTAACCTTCTTCCCAAACTATTCTCTTTTCAATTAGAAGTTTAAATGCATTAGAATTTATTCATCCTTTTCTTCATCTTTCCTTTGGCTTACCAGGATGACAGGATGCAGATTTCCAAGAGCAATGTTCTGACAAAGCCAAGAGAATGCATTTTCTTTACATTTAGTGAAAAAATAGCTTCTCCTCCCCCAAAAGAAGGCCATAAAAAGTATATTTAGAAGAGTGAAGATCAGAAGTGGACCGAGGTTTTGTGGGGCCTGAGGTATATTTAGTATGGGAGGACTGCTTCTTTAAGAATCAGAGTACAAAGTGTCTTTTCAACCATAAAACAAATGACAATGTGATCATGTTGATATGGCCTGTTTTGGGGTTTCAGAGGAGGCCTGTCCACATGAAAGGACCCACACCTTCTTTAGCTTCGTGGTAAGTGTGCCTCTCGTTGGTCTACAATATTGTTTCAGATGTACTTTTTGGGGTTTTGCCATTGATTGTATTATACTTCACCTGATCCCCCATTCTGACTTCATGGACTTTCTAGGGCTAAGCATTAGCTTATGGGTTAGAAGTTGGGCCAGTATGGCCCTGGCTTCAGACTATTTCTATGGAGCTTGTTTCAGTCCTGGTGCTAGAACTTATAAGCTGCCCTTTTGTTTTCTAAGAAGAGATCAGAAGGTCTCTTTCTGGAAGGGAAAAGATTAATGAAGAACATTCGTCCTGTAAAGAAACATGTTAAATGGTGTCCATTCACCCTATACATCTCTTTTTTACCCTATACATAGTGATTAGCCAGTATGAACAAAATATCTCGAGTAGAAATCCAAATGCCATGAAATCTAATGACTATAAGCCACATATAACTTATGTGAACTTCTCATAAGCTCCTCATAAGTTCATAAACAAGTAATTTCTTGACACTGGATAGGTTATTAATATACATAGTTAATTATAAAGTGCTAAGATTAACTTTTAGCTGAGTGCAGTCATAATTATATTTTAACTAAATCTTTCCCCCCTTTAATGGAGTCATTTTTAGAAGTGATATATTTATTCCCATATTATTAAAATATGTGTTTTTAGAATTTCCTGTAGAATTTATTTTATTTTTTTAGAATTTATTTTATAAATTCATTGTTTGTGTATATGTGTGAATACATGTAAATATATACATATATATACACAAACATACATGTACACACACACACACACACACACATAGGATTTTCCTTCTTCCAGCCTCTATGAATAAAATTAGGAAGTTCTACTATTGAGCTTATATTTATTTATGTGGGAGGATAAAAGGGTAAAGTAAATAAGAAAAAATAGGATATGCATGTATAGGAAGACTCAGTACTATCAGGATGACATTTCTGTCCATACTCATCTATAGTCAAGTACAATTCTAAGCCTTATTTTCAGAGCATTGTGCTTTGGAATTTGAAGATAAAGGAATTTTTAAGTGCATTTAGGGAAAAAAATCATGCAAAAATAAGAAAATTTTCAAAAGAAGAATAATGACCAGAGAATTTATCTTATTTTTTATGTTAATATAGGACTTCAGCAACTAAGTGTATTATATTAATGTGTATCATGCAATTAAGTATGTATTATACTGGTGTATACAAGGCAATGGAAAATAAGCCCAAGTATTTATTATGATTTAGTAGATTGATACAGTGGCATATAATGTCACTGGGCAGGGCCAGGAAATATAAATTATAATATTTAGTAGACACTCATTATGCTCAAGGAGCTGCTCCAATCATTTGACACTATTTAATCCTCACCTCACAATAACTTTATGAAGTTATATTAGTCCTGTTTTATAGATGTAGAAACTGAGATTTAGAGAGATTAAGTAACTTGCCAAAGATGATAAAGGTGGTAAGAGGTGGGTTTTGGATCCAGGCAATCTGGTTCCCAACCTAGTATCTTAACCATTATGTCTTATTGCCCACAGTGCCACTTGCTAGTGACAGATGCTAGTTACTTTAGAACATTGTCGGTATTACAGGCAACACAATTAAATTTTTTTTTCACCTTTTAAATTTCATTCTTTAATTACCAGTGAGAGGGAACTTATAAAGTATTGCATATGTAGATATCTTTTTTGGGTAATCTATCTACTCCCACTGATATGTTCAACTTTTACTTACTGATTTATAAGAATTCTTCACATATTAAGGATATTAACCTTTATCTATCATATTAACCTTTATCTATCATATGTATGGTTATGGCCGCACTCACATTAATTTCAGCTATTGAGTTCTTCATCTCTGATTGATTCTTTTTTTATAGTTTCTCTTTGTTGAAGCTCTCACTGAGATCCTCCACTCTTTTCTCAAGTCCAATGGGTATCTTATTGACCATGACTTTGAATTCTTTATGGTGTATATTGCACCATTTAGCTCTTCTGCTGTGGCTTTATCTTGTTCTTTCATTTGGAACATATGCCTTTGTCTCCGCATTTTGTCTGACTCTCTGTGTTTCCTTCTCTGTGTTAGGAAAATTGGCTACATTGCCTCCCCTTGAAAATAGTGGCCTTATGAAGAAGAGGCCCTGTGTGCCATGTAGCACAGTGTCCTCTGTTCACCAGAACCAGGCACTTTGGTGGTGTCTCCTATGTGTATTGTGTGCACCCTACTATTGTGGCTGAGCCTCATTTGCCTTCCGTCCAGTTGGCTGCAGTGACCCATTTTGCCTGTTGTGGTCTGGGTTTGGTCCTGTGCTATTAAGAGGCCTGTCTGGGGCTGCCTTGGGCTTCTAGTTGGGCAGTATCAGCAGTCAAACCAGGTGCTGACCTTCTGCCCATTTGCTGGGGCTGCAGTGCTACCACCTTGCTGGGTGCTCTCCCTCTTTTGTCCCCTGAGAGGCTTTTGTTAGTGGGCAGGGCCAGTAGTCAGGCCAGATGCCGGCCAGGGCTACTGTCACACTGATTGGCAGGAGACTCTCTCTTCCCTCCCATTTGGGAGGTTCCGCTGCTGGGACTGAAAGTGTACTTGTGTGTGGTTATCTTCCCCTCTACCCAGAGCAGGAGTCACTTTGGAGTGGAGCTGACGTGCCAGGGTTGCGAGACCCCGGATGAGACCACCACGGAGACATGGAGCCCAATGCAAGCGCAAGGTTTCTTTATTGAGAGCGTGCCCGGGCTCGACCCCCGTCCAACACACCGCAGTGGGTGGAGGAAGTAGGGTCCCGAGTCCTCTTTGAGCATTGCTTATAAAGACAAAAACCATAAAAGTCACATGTATAGGTGACCTTTTACAGGATTGGTGTTGGTGTTGCTTAAGCTGTGCTGTCTACTGGGGATTGGCTACTTTGTCTAGGGGATTTTTGCCAGCTATTTACTCATTAGCTGCAGTTGCTGACTTGCACTTTTAATTAGTCACCAGGTTCAGGGGATTTCCAAACCGGTTCCTTGATGGATTACCAAATCCGGTTTCTTAGGGAATTGCATAAAATGGCTCCCTTTACCCAAGATGGTGTTACTTTGGCTCTTCAGAGCCAGTCCCTTTCAGTGGCTGCTTATTGGTTGAGACAAAGCAGGAGCTGCTTGGAGGGACTCCTGTCGAGTGGGTGGGTTGGATTTGTAGGAGAATGTAGAGGAGGAGGTGGCACCCAGTGTTAGCATGGTAGTTGGAGGGTGCTTCTGCTCTTTCCTACAGGTGTTGGACTATCTAGGCTACGGAGGTGGGGAGAGAAATGGTGTCTTCTAAAGATCCCTGTCCCTCCAGCACATGTTCTGGGATGTAGTAAATCTCCTTTATGTATACTCCAGGCACTTTTCAAAAAGTATATAGTACTGGAGTGTCTGGGTGGTTCAATCGGTTAAGCAACTGCTTCTTGATTTCAGCTTAGATCATGATGTCGAGATTGTGATATCGAACCCCACATCAGGCTCCCTGCTCAGTGGGGAGTCTGCTTGAGATTGTCTCTCTTTCTCTCCCTCTTCCCCTGACCTTCCTGCTGCTCGTGTGTTTTCATGCTCTCTCTCTCTCTCTCTCTAATCAATAAATAAATCTTAAAAAAAAAGATTTATTTATTGATTTGATAGAGAGAGATTGAGATCACAAGTAGGCAGAGAGGCAGGCAGAGAGAGAGGGGGAAGCAGGCTTCCCACTGAGCAGAGAGCCCAATTCGGGGCTCAGTCTCAGGACCCTGAGATCATGACCTGAGCCGAAGGCAGAGGCTTAATCCACTGAGCCACCCAGGTGCCCCATAAATAAATCTTTTTTTTAATAATTTTTTTTTTTAATTTGTCAGAGAGAGAGAGAGCGAGCACAGGCAGACAGAGTGGCAGGCAGAGGCAGAGGGAGAAGCAGGCTCCCTGCCGAGCAAGGAGCCCGATGTGGGACTCGATCCCAGGACGCTGGGATCATGACCTGAGCTGAAGGCAGCCGCTTAACCAACTGAGCCACCCAGGCGTCCCCTTTAAAAAGTATATAGTAGTGGGGCGCCTGGGTGGCTGAGTGGATTAAGTCTCTGTCTTCGGCTTGGGTCATGATCTCAGGGTCCTGGGATCAAGTCCCACATCGGGCTCTCTGCTTGGCAGGGAGCCCGCTTCCTCCTCTCTCGCTCTCTGCCTGCCTCTCTGCCTACTTGTGATTTCTCTCTGTCAAATAAATAAATAAATAAATCTTAAAAAAAAAAGTATATAGTAGTATATACTTTTTTAAAATTGAGATAAACTTCATCCTTTTAAAGTATACAATTCAGGGGGTTTAAGTATATTCATGAAGTTACACAATCATTGCCACTGTCAAATTCCAGAATATTCCCCCAAAGAAACCTGTATCCATTAGTCATTACTCCCAATTTCTCCCTCACTCCAGCCCCTGGCAATAACTAACCTACTTTCTGTCTCTATGGATTTGCCTTTTCTGAATATTTGATATATTGACCTTTCAGCCTGGCTTCTTTGATTTAGCATGATGTTTTCAAGATTTCATGTTTCCATGTTGTGTCATGTTTCAGAACTTTATTTCTTTTTATGGATGGATACTACTTGTATGGATATACCATATTTTTGTTTATCCATTCCTTAGTTGATGGACATTTGGGCATTTTCCTCTTTTCGGTTGTTGTGAATAACACAGCTGTAGATATTCATCTACAAGTTTTTGTGTGGACATATGCTTTCAGTTTTTTCGGTTATATACCTAGGAGTGGAATCGCTGGGTTATATGGTAACTCTATATTTAACTTTTTGAGAAACTGCCAAACTATTTTCTAAAGTGTCTGCACCTCTTTAGAGTTCCATCAGCAATATATGAGGGTTCAATTTTTCTACATCTTTAACAACACCCAGTATAGCCGATTTTAACAGGTATGCAGTGCTATCCATTGTAGTGTTGATTTGTGTTTCTCTCATGACTGATGATATTGATCATCTTTACATGTGCTTGTTGGCTATTTATATATCTTCTTTGGTAAAATGTCTATTCAAATCATTTGCCCATTTTTTAGTAGATAATTTGTCTTTTTATTATTGAGTTTTGAAGCTTCTTTATATTAAATACAAGTTCCTTATCAAGTATATGACTTCCAAAATACTTCTTTCCATTGCATAGGTTGTCATTTCACTTTCTTGATCGTGTTCTTAGGGCACAGAAGTTTATAATTCTGATGAAGTTTTTCTTTCTTTTTCTTTTTTCTGTCCTACTTCTTCTTCTATTGCTTCTGCTTTTGGTGTCATATCTAAGATACCAGTGCCTAATCCAAGATCACTAAGATCTATGATGGTGTTTTTGTTTTAAGAGTTTTATAGTTTTCATGCTTATATTTGGTTCTTTGATGATTTTTGTGTTAATTTTTTTAATATGGTTTAAGGTAAGGGTCCAAGTTTAATTCTTTTGCATAAGAATATCCAATTGTCCTAGCATGATTTTTTAAAATGACTGTTCTTTCTCCATTAAATTTTCTTGGCACCTTTGCCAAAAATCTGTCAATATAACTGTTTATTTCTGTACTTTCAATATTATTCCAGTGATCTGTATGTGTATCCTCATGTTGGTACATGCTGTCTTGATTATTATAGATTAGTATATGTTTTAAAATCAGAAAGTGTGAGTTCTCCAAGTTGGTTCTTCTTTTCCAAGATTATTTTGACTATCTCGGGTCTTTTACATTTCTATATGAATTTTAGAATCAGCTCATCCACTTATTCAATAGAATCATCTGGGATTTTCCTAAGAATTGCATTGAATCTGTAGATCAGTTTGGGGAGTAATACATCTTAACAATATTAAGTCTTCCAATCCATGAACAAAAGCTGTCTTTTTATGTTTTAGGTCTTTAATTTGTCTCAATGATGTTTTCTAGTTTTAGTTTTCAGTACACAAGTCTTCCACTTCTTTTACCAAATTTATTCCTAAGTATTTTATTATATTTTATTTACTGTAACTGGAATAGTTTCTGTTTTTAGTATGTAAGTTTTTAATTAATTGATGAATAGGGGCACCTGGGTGGCTCAGTTGTTAAACATCTGCCTTCAGCTCAGGTCATGATCCCAGGGTCCTAGGATTGAGCCCCACATCAGGCTCAGTGCCCCACAGGAAGCCTATTCTCCCTCTCTCACTACCCCCTGCTTGTGTTCCTGCTCTTGCTATCTCTCTCTCTGTCTAATAAATGGATGAAATCTTAAAAAAAAAAAAAAAAGGGCTAGAACTTTAAAAAAAAATTGATGAATAGTTTTGATAGGTTTTGTTGGTGTGTTTATAGTCTCCTACACAGTATTTTAGTGGTCATGATTCTACAAAGAAAACCCAGGATGTCACAACTTAAACAAGAATTTTATGTGAAAAGCCAACCAAACTATTTTGGTATTTTATATTTATGAAAATATAAATATATCTTTATTTTCCATGCTAAGCTCATACTCTAACTTAGTGTTTCCCAAAGTTCATTTTCTTCCTTTCTACCTTAATGACTGCTTCCATATCTGCATGTTATTTAATACATTTTTAAAAATATAAAATTGCATGTAACACCCATTAATGAATCATTGAACACTGCACCAAAAACTAAAGATGTACTACACAGTGGCTAACTGAACATAAAAAAAATAAATCTTAAAAAATAAAATTAATTAAATATATTTAAAAGGAATTTTTATATCAAAATTTTTTACAAAAATTTAGGGAGTGATATATGAATCACTTCTAATATACATCTATAAATACATTACTGTTAAAATGTTCTTTCATGTACCACCTAAAATTATTTTTAGGTAATATAACTTTGCTACTCTTTGGGAATCTCTGCAATAACAGCTTAGTAACTAACTGGATGAAATGGAAATTTCCCTAGAATTTATTTTATGGTGGCTAGATTGTTCCTTAGTGACATGAAGCAGAGATTTAGAGTCATTATCTGGATACATAGGCAAAAGACAAGAGTAAAATTCCTCCAGTTCTTACTCTTGCTTTTCTAGGGGATACCTAAAGGATATGTGTCAGTTAGTGATACTCTCATGAATAAAATGTGCTCTCATTTAATGCTCCACGGATTACTTCATGCCGCTATCTGATAAATATGAATAATTTCCTCCTAGAGGGTAGGGATTGTGTCTGTTTAACCTGCCTCATACAGCATGCAGCATAACATTATGTTCATTTGGGCACTTACTAAATGCAAGTTGATGATATAATGCATTTGTTAATCACCAATCATCCTGAAAAATAATGATGTACCCAGAGCTGATGGGTCCACCCCAGAGTTTTATTACTGAGGGTTGGACATTATTGAGAGGCCTCCACTTAAAAGGAAACACAGTAGAAAATTGTTCAGCTTTTCAACAAAAAAGAAGGAGCTTTTGTCTTTGAAAATTAAATTCTTTTTCAGAGTTAAGAATTACCTGAATGACTGTTTTACTTAGATGATAACAATATTTATTTAAATAACAATTTAAAGCATTTCATCTAGAAAAGAAAACACTTCATCTCTGAATTTCTAAACAACCTTTCAATGAAAACCAGGACACAGGAGATCCTTGGCATGAAGAATTAGTTAAGGGCTAAGAGATAGAAAAACAGACTCTTGGCTTATCTCTTGACACTAGAGTGTTGAAACCTTTAGAAAATCACCCAAACTAGTCTCATTCTACCACCCTATCTACCTGCAGGCCACTCCTGTATCAAATTCACAGTTCAGCTTCTGTGGGTCTAGGGATAATCTTCAAGAAGGGAAGAATTTTTTACAGTTATTGTCTTGGTCTAGCAATGCAGGGACTAAAAGAGTACTTGTATTCTAACTAGGACTGCTAGAGAGACATAATTTATGTAATCTGATACTGAGTATAAAATTTCCTAGATGTAGTACCTCAGGGGGAAAAAAAAGAATCAGATGGCCAAAGAAAGGTAGGAGGTTATCAATTAATAAACATAGGAGAGTATTTAAGGATCTTTATATCTAATATAAATTGTTATATAAGTTATAGACTGGCACCATACTGCTGTAGGTCTGAAAGTTACATTTGAAATGAATTTTAGTGCGGTTTTAAATTTACTTTGTTACCTTGTTAAAGAAACAATGAGAACCTTTTCACTAAGAGCAGTTCAGGCTACTGAGTTGTGACCTGCATCTTTCTACCTATAAAATGTATGTTTCTGTGTTTCTTTTGATTTCATTGTAACCATGATTGAAGAGTTGTTAGTTTGATTAAAAAGAAAATAGGTCAGGCGCCTGGGTGGCTCAGTCGTTAAGCGTCTGCCTTCACCTCAGGTCGTGATCCCAGCGTCCTGGGATTGAGCCCCACATCAGGCTGCTTGCTCAGCGGGAAGCCTGCTTCTCCCTCTCTCACTCCCCCTGCTGTGTTCTCTCTCGCTGTGCCTCTCTCTCTGACAAATGAATAAATAAATAAAATCTTAAAAAAAAAAAGATAATAGGTCATCTATCTGACTGGTAATCTAAACAGAAATTCTTGTCCAAATGAAAGAGGAAACTCCTTGATCAAATGTCCAGACTAAAGGTAATGTAATTATTTGCCTTCCTATGGAAAATGCCCTTCATAATTTAAGGTGTTCAGAATTTAGGATCAATGAAAGACTTGGTATTCCAAAATCCTTAAATGAAACATCTAAAACGCTATAAATTTGGTTTGTTTGTTCTTTTAAAGGCAGAGAAGTGGTTGTGGTATCAAAATGCCATCAAGGGGCTGAACCGTTTTGCAAGAATAAAACTAAAACTAGAGTTTTCTTTCTTACAGTGTCTTTCTAGAATAGCAAAGCACATAAGATAAGGAAGACAAAGCAGAGATTTGTAGTTTTAGGTAACAAAAATTGAGGTGAATGGCTAAGAAGTCTCAGGTCTAAGGCCTCTTGGCACTGGGAAGACTCAACACATATCCTCGCCAGTATACATAAACCTTTGATATGACCAAGGTTGTTAGATCAAATAACTTCCCTTCCAAGTCTTCTGTCTCCTTGTGTTGGGCATAACAAATCTGTCCCTCCTTTTTATTTGTCTTCTCCCTTCCCTGCATTTCTGTCCTTTTCTCTAGTTGGGATGTCTTGGATTTGCACTCCTCATCAACATCAGAGCTTTTACTCCAGGATAGACAAGCATCCTGTCACACCCATTTGCCATAAAAATAGGTATATAAATTGGGATTCAACTTGTTATGTCCTGTGACCATACAGCTTTAAGACATTTTTTAATTAAATTATCATCATGGTTATTATGAAAATACAAGTGATAAATGAGTGTTAAATAGAAAAATAAACTTTACTGGTAATATATTTCTTAGTGAGATGGATATAGGGCTACTTCTCCTAATTAGCTTATGTGCCTTGGGTGATTATTTATGCAAGGGTATTCCTGAGGTAATATACCATAGTAGGATTCAGGAGAGATGAGAATTATGGCTTCTCTTGTTAGTGGGTAAATAAATGGCTATTGTGAAAGAAGATGTGGGAAAGGAAATCTTGCCTCTTTATCAGGCAGTCTTGCGACATTTTTGAAATTTGATTACTTTATGAAAATTGAAAATTGATTACTTTCAAAATATCAATGAATAGTAGAGCGATGCAGCTGCAAACAAAAGGGTGGCCACAGCCTCCAGTGTAGGCAGTGTATACTCACAGATAAGCATGAACCAGTTTTAGGACTACTAATATGGACTAATTGTGGACAGTTGCCGGTCATTTCTTTGTGATTATTCACCTAACCCAAGCCTTATGTTCTGTGTTAGAGGCTAAGGACTTGCTGTGATATGGTAGTCCCTAGGCCAAGCTGAGTTAATGGTAGAATGCTAATTCCAAGGTATTGGAAATAACCAAGAGATCTAAGAGTATTCCAGAAAACTAGATTTTCTTCTAGAGATACCAAAGGCTTTGAAATTGTGTATGAGCCAAATTAAAGGGAGTGGCCATTTGCATTAGTGACATTAATCTATTTTAGAGAAGTATATAATCTTTAAACAAAGATGCTGTAGTTAATACCCTAATCAAGAAATTTTAGCTCTAAAAGTAGAACTGTGTAATTGCTCCAATTCTTAATTTCTCAGGATGTCTCTCCTTTTCATTCTCCTTGTCCTGATATTTATTGTTGTCCTTTTCCTTTCTTTTAAATTTGAAAAATTCAGAAAACAAAGAAATTAATAATTGTCCACAACCCATGATCTAGAGCTAATAGTTATTAACAATGTTTTCCCTGTGTGTACTCTTGAAAAAGGCTATATAGGCAGCAGATAGTACTAGTTTCCTGTGGCTGCTGTAATAAATTGCCACAAACTGGGTGACTTAAAACAAGAATTTATCCTGTCATTGTTCTAGAGGGTCTAGGTCAGAAATCAATTTCATTGGGCCACGACACTGGCAGGGACAGTCTTAGGAAGGATCTGTTTCTTGACTTCTGGTGTCTGGTGCATACTGGCATTCTTTGGCCTGTGGCTCATCACTCCAGTCTTCATAGGCAGCATCTCCAAATCTCTCTGCTCTGTCTTCACATTGCTTTCTCTGTGTGTCTGTGTCCTATCTCCCTCAACCTCTTTTGTAGGCAAACGTGTGATTACTTTTGGGACTCCTCCAGATAATCCAGGATGACCTTCTCATCTCAAAATCTTTAATTTAATCACATCTGCAAAGTCTTTGTCTTATAAGGTAGTGTTTATGGGTTCTGATATCTTTGGGGGACATTTCCAGTCTACCACGTGTTTGGATATATAGACTATTTAAATTGGAATGTAGGGTGTTACAGATAAAGGTAAAATCCCATTTGACCTCTGTTCCCAATTCTGGCCCACCCTACATTCCCCGAAGGTCACTACCATGTTTAGTTTGTCATTCTTCTAGTACTTGCAAGGAACTTTTACCTCTGTCTAAATATCTATCTATAGAAAATGTGTGGCATTTGTTTGTTTGTTTGGTGTGTGTGTGTGTGTGTGAGTGTGTGTAAACCACAAAATCTTAACAAGCTATTCTGGTCATTTTGCAGCTTGGCTACTATTTACTCAAAATGTTTTTGGGATAAAACGTATTGATGCAGGGGCACCTGGGTGGCTCAGTGGGTTAAAGCCTCTGCCTTTGGCTTGGGTTGTGATCCCAGGGTCCTGGGATCGAACCCCGCATCAGGCTCTCTGCTCTGCGGGAAGCCTGCTTCTTCCTCTCTCTCTCTCTCTCTGCCTGCCTCTCTGCCTACTTGTGATCTCTGTCAAATAAATAAATAAAATCTTTTTAAAAAATGTATTGATGCAGTTAAAGACATATATGTTTTGGGCACCTGGGTGGCTCAGTAGGTTAAAGCCTCTAACTTCGGCTCAGATCATGATCTCAGGGTCCTGGGATCGAATCCCACATTGGGCTCTCTGCTCAGCGGGGAGCCTTCTTCCCCCCCCCCCCCGCCTACTTGGGATCTCTGTCAAATAAACAAATAAAATCTTAAAAAAAGAGACATATATATTTTTATTGCAGCATTCATCTTAAACATGTACCACATTTTATCCATCCCCCTTTCTATGTTTAAGTTATTTCTCATTTTTCACTATTACAAACTCTGCCCTAGTATAGGTATCCTTCTGTACAGATGTGTTGCTATTGAAAAAGTATATGAAAGATCTTTCCCCACAACTGATCTATATACTATTTCAGATTACTAACATATCTGGACTCTGTTAGAGACTATTTGTGTGTAGTATCTGAGGTAAAGTATTTTTTTCCATTTTGTTAGCCAGTTTCAAACATTATTATCTCTCGCATACTTTCTCCATTTGCTTCATCTGCTTCACATAACAGGACAGTTTATATGCATACATTTGTTCACTGTGTCTTTATTCTTTACTGTGAAATATTTTTCATTTTAAGTCATTCTCTTTACGTTTCTCCATAGCACTTGTCTACACTTGACCTGCTCATTTGTTCAGAAGCTCTTTCTTGCCACCATTATATAATCTCTACTGATTTGTTCACCTTTGCATCCCAGCACATAGAATAATAGTTGGCACATAGTACATGCTCAGTAAACATTTACTGAATAAACTGAATAAATCAATGTTTAAATTGGCCAGCTTATACAGTTACAGAAAAATGTTATATTAACTCTCAAATTTAGATATCAAAATAAGTTTAGTGAAGACACTGACTTATAAAAAATTTTGCCCCCAGACAACTCTACTCTTACACTTAAAAAATTATGTATACTATGAGAAATTATATAGGAACTTTAGAAAAAAAATTTGGGAAAATAAAGAGACACAAGTTACATATAATGTCATCATTGTGAAATAACTACTATTAAAATGTCTTTAGAAATTTCTAATCTGATCTACTCTGCCATATTTTATTGACAATTTTCTATGTCATCATCACAAAGGAAAGGTTATATCTCAAATATGCCAGATTTTAACAATGTATAGTATAATTTCAGTTTGTGCTTTTTCTTTTGTCTTTGGACTTAGATGTATTTTTAAATCTGTTCCTCATAAGAGGACAAGAAGTTTACTACAACCTAACATTCTTTTTATCTGGCTACATTTCCATTGTTCTAATATCCTGAAAGTTCTTGAATTATACATGTTTACTCTATTTGGTATCATGACTCATTTTCTTGGTTCTTAATCCCATTTCCTAAAAAAACTGTGTCATCGTGTTTCTCATATCCATATCTCACAGATGTTCTACATTTTCTTCCCCTGTGTCAGCTTTATTCTCTCCCTGAAACATCTACAAATTTATTATGTATTTTCTTTTTTTGTTTTAAGATCTTATTATTTATTTATTTATTTATTTGACAGACAGAAATCGCAAGTAGGCGAAGAGGCAGGCAGAGAGAGAGGGGGAAGCAGGCTCCCCGCTGAGCAGAGAGCCTGATGTGGGGCTCAATCCCAGGACCCTGGGACCATGACCCGAGCCGAAGGCAGAGGCTTTAACTCACTGAGCCACCTGGCACCCCTATTATGTATTTTCAAGATATGAAGGGTGTATTTTTTTACTTGTGGGAGAAAAATCACTATTTTTGGTAAATCATTAGTTTATTAGTTTAATCTTTTTTTATTACTTTTTTTTTAAGACTCCATTTACTCATTTGACAGACAGAGATCACAAGTAGGCAGAGAAGCAGGCAGAGAGAGAGGAGGAAGCAGGTTCCCCGCTGAGCAGAGAGCCCGATGCGGGGCTCCATCCCAGGACCCCAGGATCATGACCTGAGCCAAAGGCAGAGGCTTTAACCCACTGAGCCACCCAGGCACCCCAGTTTATTAGTGGAATCTTGAACCATTAGTCTAAACTTCTGCGGTTAAAGAACATGACCATTTTCCATAAGTATGACAGTATTCACAGCTCAAAGAGCAAAAGTAAATGCAGAAGAGATCCTTGGGTCTCTGTTAAAAGATCTACCTGAAGTCTGAAATAAAAGAAAATCAAACCAATAACTCTTAACATTGAAGTTGTTGGGGAGAAGAATATCATAAAAATAAAATTTATTTTGTTTAAACAATGAGCTAAGTTTTATTTTAAAAGGCTATAATAAGCTCATTCACACACACATTTTTCATTAATCCAACACAATACCTTATGTCCTTTTAAAGTAGTTGAAATGATCCCTTATAGTCGAAGCACTGTTGTCAGTATATTATTCCATTTATAGCATGTTTTCAGAAAGATAATGGGTCACAGATGATGACATGAATCCTCATGAACTATTTTCTTATAAAAAGAGTTCATGACTCTTCAAGATAAATGATTTTATCATGGAAATAAGGAATAGCACAGGAGATCCTATTTCAAAAATAAATTTTCATCTATTTTGACATTTAAATGGAACATTTTTCTGATAATAGATTTTTTAAAGACAAAAGGCAATGTATAGCATGATTATAGATGTTCAAATTAATGTGAAGAGTGTGTTCCAAAGAAGAGAGATGTTTGAAAGAGATAAAGTTATCTTCATCTCCTTTAGGAACATCAAAAATGGTTGTAAGAAATCTGTTTCTTAGGTTTTCCTAGGACTGCATGACCTTGAGCTAGCCAGTCATTGTACTTTCTTATTGCCAAAGAAATATTAATTAATATTCAGTGAGAAAAAGAGTCTTAAAAGCTTTAGAATAAAATGTATAATTATACTTCGATGGTAAGTAAGTGTTGCAGTAAAGGTCAACTTGTGACCATCTGTCTTTTAAAGATTTATTCTTATTTTTATTTATTTGACAGACGGAGATCACAAGTAGGCAGAGAGAGAGGAGGAAGCAGGCTCCCCGCTGAGCAGAGAGCCCGATGCGGGGCTCAATCCCAGGACCCTGGGATCATGACAGGAGCCCAAGACAGAGGCTTTAACCCACTGAGCCACCCAGGCGCCCCCCATGTGTCTTTTAATAATCAGTATCTTAGGTCAATATCTTAACCATGGACCACTATTTTCACTACTTAGAGATTTGATCACAGTTTGTGATTTCCTTCTCACTCATGACTCTAACCTTTTCTTTAATGTTAATCTCCTCTTTTGTAATAGCTTTCCTGGAAATTGATGGATCTGTTCCACCTCTTCCTTGTTTTCTACAGCTATGCTTAGTTATACCACTGAGCTTTAATTTCTTTGCTGCCTACTTGGCACACAGACAAGTAGGACTGGCTGTTAATTCAACCATCTTCTCTTCACACAAGCCAAGCCCAGCTTCGGTGATGACAGGTTGGCCACACACCAAGGTCTTACATTTAGTTCTTCTTGCCTGGTTATTTATCAAAAAGAATGTACCACATACAGTTCATTGGGAAAAGGTTATCAACTGTAATGAGCTAAAGCGGCAATAAATTTTACAATGTAGCAGTGAAGAATCTGATTGTTTATTGATTAAAACTAGAAAAAAATATCATCATGACTGGTAAGTTAAAGTCACACAATGGAATTGGTGGGATTTCTGACAGGACTCTCACATAGCAAAACCAAAGTTTTCATTTTTATGCTTTTCAGGTTTATATAAAAGCCATTCTGATCCATACCATAATTCTTTGAGTTAGATATTTTTATAAACTTCATTTACCACTGATGGGCCTAAGGCTTAGAGTTTAATGACTTGTTCTAGGAAGTACACCTAGCAAATTGCAGACAGGGTCTCGAACTCTGGTACTTGGACATTTTCAATGACAGCATGCCTACCTTAGGAGTTAACAGATAAGATATAAGTTGTGTTGGGGCGCCTGGGTGGCTGAGTGGGTTAAACCTCTGCCTTTGGTTCTGGTCATGATCTCAGGGTCCGGGGATCGAGCCCCGCATCGGGCTCTCTGCTCCGCAGGGAGCCTGCTTCCCCTTCCCTCTCTACCTGCCTCTCTGCCTACTTGTGATCTCTCTCTCTGTGTTAAATAAATAAAATCTTAAAAACAAACAAACAAACAAAAAAAACCCTGCTGTCCACCTAAGCACTTAAAAAAAAAAAGATATAAGTTGTGTTATAAGAGGAGAAAAAGGGAGGTGAAGATTAGATTTCACCTAACCCCCATTTTTTTTCCTTTTTTATTTGGCCAGAAAAATATCTTCTACTATTCTAAAATATTGCCAGAATGTATTCATTTTGGGGGGTGGGGTGGAGGGTGGTTTCAGGCTTTTCTATCCATCTCCATTAGAATGGGCTAATTTATTACAGTTGTTCCTTCATTTTAGCCATTTTGGAAGAACTAGAGATTTTTGGCAGTTAAGAACTGAGAAAGTCCATTTTAATGGGAAACAGAGATTTCCCTTGAAGAGGGTCTGGAGCCATGACTGGGAAGATGGGGAGGGAAAAAGGTGTGGGAGTTGAAAGAGTATGAAAAGGAACCCTGGACAAATTTAGCCATTCTCTTCTGTGCTGAGGATCAGAGAAGAAACCTGGGATGGAAGATGAGGCTTAGTAAGATGATACTCTGATTCAGTTTTCTTTCCTGTCTCATTCATCTTACCCTGGTTCTGCTACGAAAGTCGTTGTCAAAAGATAGGGTTTCATGGCGGAGCACTTCTGTTCGTGTCAGTTAAGAGAACAATCTGTTGCGGTTAAGATTGACAGGGGTGAACTGAGGTGGGTGGGAGGCAGCGGCAGTAGCTGCCACTTGTGCTTTGTTCTGTCATTAATGGGAAACAGACAGTCCAAACACCTCTTGTAAATGTTCAAATTTACCTCAGTCAGACATTGTAGGCACTCTTATGGCCTCCTTTATTCTGTCTTGAAACTATGAGTATACAGGCCCTTTCAAAGAAGGTACCAGCATTTTTACAACACGTTTCATTCTATGAAGAGTTATCTGAATAGAAATTAGTGAGCTCCTTCTTAGGATCAGGTTACATGCCAGGGCACATATTTGCCTTTCACAGCCCCTTCAGAGTGACCTAAAGGGCAGCTGGGCATTTTATATAGGAAGACAGAACTTAGAAAAATGGCCTCATGTTTGGTGAATGAATTGAAATACAATGAAGGAGTTACAGAGTCTATTTCAATTTAATAACTTTATATCCTTTAAACATGAACATTTATTTAAAATCCCGAGCTATCCCTTTCCAAGTAGAATAACCTTTCCACACAGGTTTTTCCCCATTCACCAAGTCTTTTTTTTCCTATTTAGAAAATTTCATCCCTTAATGAATCATATTTATTTGATGAGAGGATTACATAAGCACTAGAGATAAGCTAGAGAATAAAGTATATAGTCTATTGTCAGACAATGTCTTTAAAATATTTTTAGAGGGGTGCCTGGGTGGCTCAGTTGGTTCAGTGTCTGCCTTTGGCTCAGGTCATGATCCCAGGGTCCTGGGATGGAGCCCCATATGGGGGTCTTTGCTTGGTGGGGAATGTGCTTCTCCCTCTCCCTCTGTCACCCACCCAACTCAGAGATACAGAGAGAGAGAAAATCTTTAAATAAAAGAAAATAAAATATTTTTAGAAAGATTTAGAAGTTTGAAATAAATTTCCTGAATTTTCATGGTTGATTTTCTCCCATTTTTTGATGCACTAGATTATTAATCAGTAGGCTATAAATTATGAGAAGAGCCAATGACTGCCCATGTGAGATTGTAGACAAATAGCCGAAATGATTTGTTTGTATGAATTTAGCATATATTTTACCATTTTATAAAATTTCCCAGCTTGATTATAAATACTGCTTTCAGAGAATTGACCAGAATCTATATAGAATCTATATAATAAGTTTACAGATGGTTTATTTCATATAACATGTGCTTCTTGATCTGAGGGCATATTTGGAACTTCAAAATGTAGTCACAGTTTACAGTGAGGTGAAGAGCACCTGCTCTTCTGATCTGAGACAAGTGTTTAACAAATGCAAAAACTGTTCCTCAACTTTTTTTTTTCCTCAAAAGGTGAGCTAATTTAAATACTTTCCTGGTACTTAGAAAAGTCATAATTTTTTAACATCTCAGGACTCTTGTGGTTAATATTCTGTACTTCCTCTGTAATTACAGGCTTGCATATTCATGTGTAGTTTAATTTAGGACAAAGGGACTACCAGGAAAAGGCCTTGGGCTATTTGGATGGGATGATAACCACATTCTTACTTCACCTGTTGAAAGGGCTAATGTGAAGTGCTTCCAGGAAGAACCTATCCCAGGTTCTGTTTTGTGTATGAGGTTGAAGCCTTGGTGATTAGCTGGTTTAACTCGGAAGGGTTTGCGATATATATAGTTATAGATATCGATATAGATATATCGAAACATATAATACATATAATACATATCTTACCAATCTTGTCACTTATCTTCTAAACTCTGAAAATTCGGATTTATCTTGAAAGCAAAAAGGTGATCCTAAATTTTCAAAAGATGAGCAAGACAGAAATCAAACTTGTAGATATTTCCTCTTTTCAATATTGCTGTTTATTTTAAGAATAGTACTACAACTCATTATGCATTTCAGATCATTTGAAATGTTTCAGTGGAAGGTGCAATAAGAAGCAATTTTAATTCATTAAATCACAATTTCTGATAACGTACTAGCATATATTAAATTTTATATTTAGACTTTAAATTTTTTGGTAATAAGCAAATTTGCAGTAAAAGAGTAGATGATATTCAACCAACTTACAAAGTAAAATATTTCTTCAAACGTTTAGCACAGCAATTATGGATATGCAAATTATTTTGCTAAATAAAAATATTGCCTGTGTGAAAAAGTTGAATAATGCCTATTTAGAAATATATTCAAGCAGTTCTACCTCACATACATAAGCAGTAAATTTGCATTCCTTTAAATATTTCTGAAACACTGTTCTGAAACTGTACTTCAAACAGTCTGGACACCCTTTGGGTCCATGAAGGAAAGATGTGAAATGATCAGAGGAGGGAGGATCCAAAGAGGCAGAAACATAATGATTAGAAATCCAGAAGAGATTATTGTCAAGGTTTTCACAGGACTGGTTTTGAGAAACAGTACATGTTAACAGTGTTAATGCAGCAGAAAGGTATGGTAAAATAAAGGCTGGGAAGATTACATCGCACTTGACAATTTGGAATTCGCTGGTCACCTTTCTAAAAGTAGTTTGGGTGAAATGGTATGGTTGGAAATCAGACTGTTGAGGCTGATAGACAAAAGAGGAAGCAAAAAATTAGATCAGGGTTAATTTTTTCAAGTCTGGATGGTTTAAGGAAGGTTGTAGGGTAAGAGAGGAAGTTGCATGTTAAGGGGGAAGTTTTGAGGAAAAGAGGCAATTGAGCATGTTTGTATGTAGTGGGGAAAAGCCCATTGTCAGGAGAGAAGATAAAAAGAAGGGAGAACAGAGGTAATCAATAAACACTTATTGAATACCTGAATTCCTTTATCTTATTAGTACAAATAAAGTTACACAAACAAGGAGCTCTTTTTCTTCTTCTTCTTTTTTTTCTAATTCTGTTTAAAGTTTAAAATCGGGACAAGATAAAAAGAATATCTAGGAGTTACAAAGCTGTATTTATGTCTGAAGTTCATTGATGATGGAATCAAACTATTTTGAAAACCTACTTCCATTATTGTTTTTCCTTATCAAATTTCATCCAGTTGGGAAGTATTTCCTATTTCCTGTTCTGAGGATGAGTTTGGATAAGATTAATGTTGATTCTTAATTTTTTGCTAAAATTCACCAATAGCCACCAGTAACTAGATTTTTCTTTTGGGAAAATTTTTATTATCATTCAGTTTATTTAATAGATATAGAAATATATATTTAATGAACAGGACTATTCAAAGTTTCTGTTTTATTCTGTGTTGATAAGCTGTGTTTTTCTAAAAATGTGTCAATTTTCCTTAACATTTCAAATTAATTGGCACAAATTTTTCAGTAATTTTTATTATCTTCAAATAGTGGTAGGAACTATAAATCATTCCTCATATTGGTAACTTGTATATTTTTTACTTTTTTCTTGCTCAATCTTTTCAGAGATTTATAAATTTTCTTAGTCTTTTCGAAGAACAAACTTTTGGCTTTGTTGATTTTTTTCTATTATAGGTTTGTTTATATTTCATTGATTTCTGCTCTTTAGTATTTCTGTTCTTCTGTTTTCTTTGGATTTAACTTGTTATTGTTTTTTCTAATTTCCTAAGATTTATACTTAGATAATTTAAGTCTTTATTTTTTTTTAAAGATTTTATTTATTTATTTGACAGACACAGATCACAAGTAGGCAGAGAGGCAGGTAGAGAGAGAGGAAGGGAAGCAGGCTCCTCGCCAAGCAGAGAGCCCGATGTGGGGATCGATCCCAGGACCGTGGGATCATGACCTGAGCGGAAGGTAGCGGCTTTAACCCGCTGAGCCATCCAGGCGCCCCTCCATATATATATATATTTTTTTTTTTAATCGAAGTCTGTAAGAAGCAAAAGGATGAGACATTTTACTCATTTTATACTTTGAGTACTGTCATGGAATCACTTTTTCTTGACTTAAAATTTTTAATAGATACTGTAAAAAAATAAAGGTATCTATTTTGCTCAGAGTTTCTGAAAAATTACTTGGACAATTTATCACAGAATTTTCTGTTGCTTTCAGGTGAGATCAGTGAAAGTTGTTATTTGGATCACATTTCAGAAGGGTCATTTCAAAACAAGTAGAGTCATGACAAAAGTAAAGTATGCATATTTAACCTTTCATTTATATTGAAGGTGAGAGAGATTATGATTAAACTTGATGTTGTCAATGAATTATTAAGATCTGAGTTCCTTTTACAAGAATAGGGGAAATCAATAGAGTAAAAGATAAAAAGAAAAGTTAAAATAGCTACTGTATTATTTTCAAAGTAAATAATTAGGGATAACATGCATATAACTACCTCAATAATTTAAAGGTCAGTTGATCCTTTAAGTACTACAGAGGTGAATAGGTTAATTTATGTGTGTCTTGGTTCTTATTTTCTCTGTTAAATAATTGCTATTAAGGGCAGTGTCATGAATATAGAAGTTTTTCTTTTGTTTCAGTGCTTTTTTTCCTGCTAGATTCTAGGCAAATTTCTAAAAATATTTGTACCTATCTAAGCAGGGTATCTAAATGCACTGCATACTAGAATTTTGATTACTTCTGCCCATCTGCTTGGAATACAGAAGATAATTATGAAGTAAACCAAAACTGAATTTATATTATTTGTGAGTCCCTGAAATGTCCAGTTTTTTTGGTCTTAAATCATCTAATTCAGTTGAGGCAATTTGAATTTGAATTGTAATTGAAGACTTTTCCCACCTAACCCTTAAATTTGGCTTTAATTTCATCACCTATTGGTTAAGAGTCTATAAAATGTTTGCATGTGGCTGCTTCTGTGAAGTGAGGCATGTCCAGTGTGTTTAGTTTCCTTGGAACCAGACACTCCCCATCCTGAGGAAATTTTCATTTTATTGATGGTGAGGAACAGAAATGATTTAAATGGAGATTATTTTCCCTTCTCTTTTATTCCTTCATCCCATCCCCAAATGAGCCTAAACAACAAACTGATTAAAGTCTCCTAATATAAGAAATATGTTAAGAAATATATACCACTGAGAATAAAAAAAATCTCTAAGCACTACAATACTTACTTAATAGACCCTTGTCTCACACTTACCATGAATCAGAACTTGTGCTGAACATTTCCAAATGTTAACTCATTTGGAACTTTCTAGGATCTTTCTAGTTATCTACCTTTCTAGGAACTTTCTAGTATCTACCACCCATAGGAGGTAGATACTATTATTATTATTATTCACGTTTGACATATGAGGAAACTGAGAGGTTAAAAAACATGACCAAGGTCACAAAGCCTCTAGAATGGAGGTGGAATTTAAACTTTCAAATCTGTGTTATTAACTGCTTCATTGTGTGGCATCCCAGTAAATCATGATGAGTTTATTACATTATTGTAAGTAAAAAATGATGACCTGGAGAATCTGTTTATAGTGAGTTCTTTCCTTTATGATTAGTGTGTAACTCACTGGTGCATTTTCCTTATTAGATGGTATTAAGGGCAGAAACATTATCTGTTCTTTGGATCCTCTGAGATTCTTAGGCAAACACACCATAAGCATTTAACAAATTTGTAAACTAAATAGAATCTTATTTGCAGATGAATTAATAGTCCCTTGTTACAAACCTTGTCTTGCCCTGAATTAGGCCTTCAACTTCTCAGATTGCCTAATTCCCCACCAATTAGATTCAGTATAAGACCACCATATTGAACATTTCCAGGAGGTGTCCCTCACATAGCACACATGGCAGGTTGCACAGCCCATGTAGCCAAATGCATTGGTCCTGCTGTACAAGCCAACATTCCTTGTCTGGGTCATTAATTATGAATGATTGCCTGACTGCATTGATGAGGACAATATATGCTAGTAACCCCAAGGAAGTGAACAGAACATGGAGGTAATTGCAGTGAGTAATTCACTCATTCACTGAGACACTGTAACATGCTGGTTAAGGACTGAGGTCTAGATGCCAAATAACCAGCTCAAATCCTGACCGTATTCTTTACCTGCTAGTGACCTCTGGCAAATCTAACATCCAACCCTTCAGAGACTTCTCACTTAAAAATGGAAATTTTGGTTCCTCCCTCCTCAGATTTTTGTGGAGACTAAATGGACTAAAGTAAGAAAAGTGTTTCGAATAGTACCTCTTAGTATGGATTCAACAAATGTTAACTATACTTAATTTAAAATTATTATAAATATAATAACTATACTATACAAAGTTAAATATGTCATATTGACAATGACTTAATCTTCCTGGTCCTATGTTTCCTCATTTTTATTTATTTTTATTTATTTTTAAAGATTTTATTTATTTATTTGACAAGAGATCACAAGTCGGCAGAGAGGCAGGCAGAGAGAGAGGGGGAAGCGGACTCCCCGCTGAGCAGAGAGCCCAATATGGGGCTCGATCCCAGTACCCTGAGATCACAACCTGAGCCGAAGGCAACGGCTTAACCCACTGAGCCACCCAGGCATCCTCCTCATTTTTAAATGGAGACGAGGGAGTAGAAGATGAGGTGGGTGAGGTCCGGTAGAATCAAGAGGGTTTGAAGGTAGGGATGAGGGAGGATAAGTTGAGATCAGTGTTTATCAAGCTTTTGAATTTCACAACCAGTGAAATGTGTGTATGCACATACATACATATGCATATATGTTGTATTGGGGATTGATTTGCTACAAGGACTAACAGAACTCAAATTAAAATCAGCAGCAGAAAAAGGTGCAGAGGGTGGAGACTGGGAGAGACGAGATTCAAGGTTTCCATTGTGCTCTCCCAGTGGGGTTGCACACATGGCAGGCAGGGCTTAACGGGATCCTTGATGTCCACGGTTGGTACTGGAGATTAGTCAGATAGTCATGGAGTCACAGAGTCATGGAGCCTGCTCTTGTGACTGACCTTAGGTTCTCAGTCTGTAGTCCATTCCAGAAGTCAAATTCAGACAGCATGGCTAAGGGTCTTAGGCAAATGAAAATAGGCACTTATCATAAATCACATTTTTATCAGAAAGTATCCGGTGTGGCCCAAGGCCTAAATATATAAGATCACTTGGTTAGACAGGATATTTTCAGGGCTTACAGGTTATTTCCCAGTAGCCAAAGGAGGACCCTTGGAATGTGTAGGGTTTGGACAAACGAGGCCTGAGTTAACCTTTATTGCACATACATAAATATGTATACATATGCAAATATATATGTGTGTGTATACACACACACACACACACATATTTAAAGTTGTGATGAAGGTGAGTATAAGAAAGAATTATTAAATTATCAACTTTTAAATTTTGTAAGTTAAGCCATTAGTAACTATATTCTACTACCCTCATCATTTCATAAAAAATGACCATTTTAATAGCAAAAAAGAGAGGAAGGACTTAATTGGAGAAGAATGTTCTTACCATGAAAAGACATTTATACACATGCATGTACACATAGAGAAAGGAAATGTTATTAAAATGTACACATTTATAACATAAGCCTATAGGATCCCTATATATAATTATTTCCACGAATAGTTGTCAGTTTGGGAATCTGTATTTTATTTTGTACTACAAAGTAGATCTTATTCATCCATAGCTTGCCATTAATAGCTTTTTCCTATACTATTTATTTTTTCACAGATAATGTAAAATTACTTCACATAGAAATGTTGAGTGAAATAGAAAAAATGTATTTTATTTGAAATGTTCTGGGAAAACTGAGAAAGTCTGAGCAGTGATTGCCCCGTGGTTTTGCCTACAGTTGGGATGACTGGTCCATGAGGGCTGCATGAAGGACGCTCAAGGGTTCTTATGCTGAGAACTGTGAGCTTGGCAGTGGGGGAGGAGGTGTGCAGCAACCTCAAAAAAAGCAGTCCAGGATTTCTCTGAAAAAAATGTTTTGGATTAGAACAATACTAGACCACAGAAAAATATTTGGAAACCGCTGGGTTAGATGAGCTTTTTGAGTTCTACTGAAAATTACCTGATTTAGGGGGAATACAAATTTTTAAAAAATAGACATTACCTTTAAGAGATTTGCTGTATATCTTCAGAAACCAAACTAAGAGGAATGAAAGAATACAAAGGAATTAAATGCCAAATGAATGGACCAACTATATAGAGACCAGAAGATTTTAGAATGATGGGAAGTCTGAGGGAAGATGTGAAATTTGATCTGGACTAAACAACTAGGAGTAGAAGGAGAGATTGGCTTTCCAGGTGGGAGGAAGAACACGAGCTGAGGCAGAGACTATCATAGATTGTTCCAGTGCTGGCGGTGGCTTTACCAGCTCAAGTGGAAAGAGTCTTACGGAACAGAAGAGTGAAAACAGTTTTGACTTTGACTAAATTTCTTTAGCTTTGGTCACTGCTATACACCAGACACCATCCATAATCCCTATAAGGAGTGAATATGTCAGATATCATCAATGCTGCTAAATCCTGAACAACTGGCTCTCTGGGGGGAAAATAAGTCCTGATTCATAGCATTCACTGGGATCTGTGATATAAATACAACCGCCAGAGCCAATTTCAAGTTATCAAGATGACATCAGGGGATTCAGAGTTGAAAAAAGATAGGCTCACCGCCTGCTCTTGCTAGCTGGTGCAAGCCAGCTCCTGCCCCCCACCCCCTACCCAGCGAATAATCCCAGCTCTCTTGAATTTGAAAAGTGGTATTCCTGTAAGATTCAGCTCACAATAGTGCTGAGGATGACTTGGCCCAGGGAGGAGATACCAGCCCCAAGCTGTTTCCTGGATCCAGAGAGCACAATCAAAGGTGGCAACGGGAATGCAAAGCAGTGAGGATAATGGAATCATTGTAGAGAAAGCAGTGGTGGGATTTGGAAACACAAGTGTGAGTGATGAAGGGAAAGCCACAGATTGATTTCAGGGCCTTGAATTCAGTAGATTGGGAGGACTATTATTAGAAAAGGAATGGTTGGCATATTAACTGTCCTAACCTTGTACTCCGGTGCCTTTTCACCCTAGCAGCTGAGGATCCTTCACTTCTTTTTTTGGCCTAAACCTGTCCCAGACTCTGGGACTAACCCTGGCCTCTGCTGAGTAAGTTCTTAAAACCTTTATGAGTGGCAACTGTATGATAAAATGAACCGAATCCTGGGTTCAGGAGCTGAAGATGTGGGTTCCAATCCTGACCCTAGTACTGCTAGCAATGCGACCTTGGACAGTTTGCTTCCAGCCGTGAGCTTTCAGTTTCCACATGGGAACGCGTAGGGTCATCATGATTCACATAGTACTTTCACATATACCATCTCATTTAACCTTCAAAACAAACTTGAACAGAAGACTATTTAGGTATTATAAATGCCCCATATTACTCATGAAGAAAATGCAAGTCAGAGGACTTTGAAGACGTCCTTAGGACTTACTACAGCTCACAATAGAAACAGGAATTCAGGTGTTTTGAATGCAGATGTTGATAATAGTTAAATTTTTAAAAATCTTAACTCTGTACCAGGATTTTATATGTACTGTATGTTTTATTTACATTATCTTGATTAATCTCACCATCACACTGTGAGCTACTACCCCCTCTTTAAAGGATCTGAGGTTTAGAACTTAGGCAAATGGCCCACATTCAAAGAGCTGTTTAGTGAAACCCATATTTTTTGCCATGACATTAATTCTCTTCTCTTTTATTGTAACATATCAGATGTTAATAAACTCCGGTTTGGGTTGTTTTTGGTTACTGTTCTGGTATTCTCTAACTTCTAAGCTAAAGAACCAATCCTTTGGTCTCACTTGAAATTAAACATTTACTGGGGTGCCTGGGTGGCTCAGTCAGTTTAGCATCTGCCTTCAGGTCAGGTCATGATCCCAGGGTCCTCGGATCGAGCCCCGCCTTGGGCTCCCTGCTCAGCGGGAGCCTGCTTCTCTCTCTCCCACTCCCTCTGCTTGTGCTCTCTCTCTTGCTGTCTCTCTCTTTGGCAACTAAATAAATAAAATCTTTTTTTTTTTTAAGATTTTATTTATTTAGTTGACAGAGATCACAAGTAGGCAGAGAGGCAGGCAAAGAGAGAGAGAGAGAGGAAGCAGGCTCCCCGCAGAGCAGAGAGCCCAATGCGGGGCTCGATCCCAGGACCCTGAGATCATGACCTGAGCCGAAGGCAGAGGCTTTAACCCACTGAGCCACCCAGGCACCCCTAAATAAATAAAATCTTAAAAAATAAATAAAAAGTAGATAATGAAGTCATAATTTTAGGGGTATTTCTTTGCATTTTAAAATGTGTATTGCAGTTAGAATTTCACATTTTATAGGAAAGTATTTGTGTATTTCTAGGTGCTACAAAGGTGACAATCATTTAAAAACATTTGGGAAACTGTTTCCAAAAATTGAGAAATAAATTTAAATGATGCAATTAATAGGTAGATTCAATTCCTTGCAAAGAAAGTATTTACAGGCAGTGCCTAAAGAAAATGCCATCTGACCAAAGGCCATTCAAACTGTCAAGATGTAAGAATAAACCTAAACTATTTCAGGAAATTATATTTAAGTTGTTTAATTATCAGCTTTTCTTATAATGCCATTTAAACATAAATCCAAGAAGTATGTACAATTATAAGTTAATACAACTATGTCCATATGTAAGATTATAAAACAGTGGAAGTTAAGAAATAAGTGAGGTAAATTTTTCCCTTTTCTTGGGATATTGGACAAAATTGCCCTATGATATAATGGCAAATTTATAATGCATCTTCTGAAAATTCAACCTATATATGTTGTTATTCCAATGCCTTTACTTGCAAATATTTGTTTTCATTGTGCCATTGGAATAGCTCTATTGCATCTACTTGGCCTGAGTTAATAAAAGTTTACGATGGGTAAGTAGAAAGTTGTTTAAATACAGCATATTTTAATTCCTACATATCTCCTGCAAAATGTTGCTAGAAAGAGAAGTCATTCCAATGTATTTGTCTGTTTTCCTAACTGTGTATTTGATCGAATGATAGAGAAAGATAGTGATCTTTCAATGGGTTTTTGTAGTGGGTCTTGGCCTCCCATAGAGATACAACTATTTACCGGGTCTGCTCTTATTCCTACGCCCACATTACATGTTCTTCCGATTTTTCGTTCAATAAAAAATTCAGCCTGGTGGTGGGTATTAAGGAGGGCACTTATTGCATGGAGCACTGGATGTGGTGCATAAACAATGAATCTTGGAACACTGAAAAGAAATAAAATAAAAATAAAATGGGAAAAAATAATCCTCTTATTTATTTTATGGAATATATCCATACAGTGTCTTCTTTTTAAAAATCACGCAGATAATATTTTAAAAACCCAACAGATTATATAAATCATATATAGAATACTTATCATTAAAAATAATCTAATTGTTCCATTTCCCATAATTGCTTCTGAGATTATTTAAATCTAAGCCAAATACTCTTCAGACTTTAAAACTAATGTCTAAAATTGTCATCTTAATTTATATTCTAAAATATTTCCTTAAATAATATTTTCTTAAGAACTGAAAAGAAGAACATATGAAACTTACCAAATTTTATAATTCTGACCTCTACCATTATCTCAGGTTGGATTTGCCAGGAATTCAAATGAAATGAATATGTAGGATACTTTAATTAGAGAGTATTCTCGGGATCAACACTGAAGAAGGGATGTGACAGAAGCAAGATTTGAACAGAGAAAAAAGTTGAGCTGTGATGTGGTCCAAAAGAAGGCCTCAGCCAACCCCTGGGGAGGTTTGGATCTAGGGTGGTCCTGAGTTTGAGCAAGGAGTTTGTACCCCATATGGATTAATCACTGGATAAGGATTGTCTTTGAAGGAGCAGTGAGTTTGGGGAGGCAATTTTCTTAAGCCAAGGCATTCCACCTATAGAATGCTGTTTCAGGCCATACTCCCAGTGGCTTTGTTCTTGTTTATTTTGACTTGATTTCATTAGAGCTATTTCCCCCCTTGATGTTCATTAAGAGTGAAAATAATACAAGCAAGTGGCCTATTATTTAAACTCATGGCAGGTGTGAATTAGAGCTCTTTGCTGGCTATAACAGATTTGGTACAACTTTTCTCCAATGATACATATCTATTATCATAGTTGGGTTGGAATTTAGGAAATGAAGGGAAAATAAAGATGGAATATAAAATATCAATTTATACTGTTTGCTTTATCACCATAAAATTCTAGACTCCCATACAATGATAAAAAATAGAATAATATAAAATGGAGAGGCACTTTTCACAAGAAAAACTCTTCTAACAGGATGTCAAGTGAGATGTTTCCTGTTTCTCTTGATTTTTTGTGAAGGTCCAAAGTAAGAAGAAAGAATCCTAAAATCCCTATACCCTATATTCAGGGAGCTTCCAGAAGCTGGGTGGGGTTAGTCACTTTCTTGCAGGTTTTACTAAATTAGAAAGCTGACCCTATCACCAGTAACCACTTTCACCTCCTCTTCTAGGAAATCAAGTAAAAATAGGCCAAAGAGAGAACAGAATCACTAGTCTTTCTGGGAAAGTGGTGTCTATGAAGGGAGGTTGAAAGGAAGGGGCTATTTCCAATCCTCGGTATCAAGGAGTGTTGTGAGATAACCACTTACAAAAGGTTAAAGATGTAGCAAGAAGGAGAGACTGGAACCTTTCCCTCAGTTGTAAATGGGCTTATCAGCAGTTTTGCTGATTTGCCTCCGGAAAGGGAGAATTGAAGAGACCTAGGCCTTCTGGGCGCATGAGACCCTCACTCTCAGCTGTTAATCTGGCAAGTGTACACATATTGCTCACAAAAAGGATCTGGTCTTGGCCTGGGTTGTTGATCTCTCCTGGATCAAGAGTCTCAGCTCCAAGAGGCTACACATAGGCTTCCTTTGCTAAGGGGATGGGGAGTGAAGGAAGAGGACAAATGGAGCTGATTTCCTGCTTCAGGGAACTGTTCAATAGTAAGGAGCCTGAAGGAGGCAGAATTCGGATTCCTGCCACATGGAGATCGTTGACAATCAGTGTCAGTGTTAAGAGAGTCACATCTTGAACGAGAGGACTGCTATGGGGCTGTCGTGGAAGGGTTCAGAAAACCAGACACTTTAGATGTTCTACCTTCCTTGATTCTGCAAGCTGAGCTAGCATGGGTCCCCCTCTAGTAATGGAGGTATAATCAGGAGAGTCTACTAGTTCAGGGTGGTCTCCTTTTTTGTTGGTTCTTATTTTCCCAAGCAAAGCTTAATTGTAGTTGGAAGGTTCTCTGTGTTTGCAGCTACTGGATTACAGCCGATTGCCTGACTATATAAGACTGCCTTACTGATTGTGTGATCTTGGGCAAGTTAGTGAATATTTCTGTGCCCATTTCCTTGTCTGTTATTTGGGGATAATAAAATGCTATGTTGTAGGGTTGCTGTGAGGTTTAAGAGCACATAGTTCATACAAACCATTCAGCATAGAGCCTGGGTATAATATTGCATGTCCTCAGTAAATATGTGTTGTTAGTGATTGGGGTCATGGCTTGTCATTTCATTGTTCAGTATTGAACTCTTGTGAATCTGTAGCCCACATGGTTGGGACTCTGTTGACATCCTGCCCAACCTTTGCAAGGAAATTCAGCCTTTTGTCTGGATTCTCAGCTATTGGAGAAGGTCTTGATTTAAATTAGATGCCTGGTTTGGCCATTTTCTTGGCTTAGGCTAATAAGTATCAAAAAAAAACCAGGGTACTTAACACCATTTGAGGGGATGCTTCTAAAAATGCATGTCTTCATACTTTACCCACAGAAATTCTATTTCAGTAGATCTGGAGTAGAGCTCAGACGGTCAATTGTAGAAACACTTCCATCAATTCTGGCCCACAGTACTATTGTAGAATTTTGTTGGGGGACTCACTCATCATCCAGCACCCACTTGGATATTGGTGTTGGACTAGAATTAACAAATATTTACCAAGTATCTACTATATGCCAGGCACTTCTATAGACATTGGCAATATAATTGTGAATAAGGTACTGTTCCTACTCCCAAGTAGTTTCCAGTGTAATGGGAGAGGCTAGCAGGAAAAATGGAGCTTATTAAGAACACAACACATTGGTCCATCTACTAATAATACCATTTCTTTCCTTTTTGTCCAGTTAACTTGTACTTATCAAATTCTAATCCCTGACTTCCCTGACTAGTTCATATTCTCTGACTAGTTCCCTGACCAGTTCATACCCATATTTTATTCTCTCAACGCACAATGTGCTGGTGTTTTGTAGTAATTTTTATTGTAATTTTTCCTTTTTGTGGTGCTTATTTATTTTTCTTCTACACCAGACTGCTTTTTCGCACAGCATGCATTTGCTTACCTTTATATTTCTAAGAACCTAGCATTTAATCATTATTGGTTGTTTGAATGGACACATGGTGGAAATTCTGCCATAGGAATGAATAAAGGATAAAACAGAATTACATAGGGAAGATACCAGAACTAGTCTTAGAAGGTCAGAGAAGGTTCATCAGAGAAAGTGCTATCAAACTGCACTCTGATGAATGAACAAACGTGAGCCATGTGAGTATGTGTGGGTCAAGAGTGATCTAGTAGGTGGTTTGTTCTATAGGATAGAGGTTCAAATATTTGGCATGAGCATATAGATAGTAACTGAAGCCACAGGAGTAAAGAATATTATTTAGGGAGAGTGCATAGTGTGATAGGTAAAAAAGAACCCAAAACACCAAAGACAGACTTCTGAGATAATAAGAAATATCATTGTACCTCAAGTTAATGGATTTCTTCTTTTTATTTCAATGTAGCCTATTGTAATGGGAAACTCTAAGTACAGCCAAAACTTTTAATGAGCAGCAGACTTTACAGACATTCTTACTTATTTACTATGGAAATGTGTTTGAAAATTTGATCAGTAGATTTACATACTAAAAGGTGGAGTCCATTTCCAAGGAGCCAGAAAACAAAAGATTTCTAATAATGGTTTGTTTAGGCTCTACCTACAAGATCTCTAGGCATTTTCCCTCCTTTCTCTGCCTGACCCTAGGCGAGGTGATCGTTAACAGTTGATATCAGACTTACAAGCATGCATTATATGGTTTGCTGGAATAGCTTGTGGAAAAGAATTTTTATTTCAATTTCTAAATCTACAGAAGCTAAGGAAGGGCTCACCCAGTGCAGGTGACATTCCCCTGCACTCCACCCCCTCCCCTGAGACTCGTTGTCTGTCTGTTCCACAACCCATCACTTCCCATAACCAGAGAGTGTGAATGAAGATAAGGTAAGGACAGAGATGGGATGAGAAGGAAACTTTGGCTGGGGGAGCAGACTTGAACCTAGGTCTAAGATTCCAAATAAGCAAAAAAACATAGGCCTCTGTGGGCTCCAGAAATCAGGAGAGCAGAGGGTTCTTTCTAGCAAAAAGCTCTTTTGCAGTTTCCCTATAGGTGAACCGTTTAGTGGTGTCCACATATTATATATGAAAATACTTTTTGTGTGGACTGAAACTCCATGTTAAGCACCTGGTATGGTACTGGGCATATTTTTGGACATTGAAGATGAGGTCCTTCTCTCCAGGAGATCACAATCTAGTTGTGCACACAGTCCATGTGTAACCAAAATGTGCTAAATTTACACTAGAGATTGCATACAAAACACTCTGAGCTGAATCCACTCCTATGGACTTGCTTTGTATGACCTTTGTACTGTTTTTAAAATTCTTAAATTCATTGGATTCATTTATTTTATTTTTTAAAAAGATTTTATTTATTTATTTGAGAGAGAGTACGGGAGAGAGAGCATGAACAGGGTAAGGGGCAGAGGGAGAGCAGACTCCCAGCTGAGCAAGGATCCTGATGTGAGACTCGAGCCCAGGATGCTAGGATCATGACCTGAGCCGAAATCAGATGCCCAACTGTGTGAGCCACCCAGGTGCCTTCATTAGTTTCATTTAAAAACAGAGTTTTCACATTAAAATTTCTGGGTGTTCCTGAAAAAAAAATCAGAAAGCCTGGCAATTCTAGGTGGAAGTGCTTCCTCATGTCAAAAATAATCAGCTGCCCCTGTTATATGAGGGAGCCCTCAAGGGCCCATTACTCAAGAAAAATATTCGTCTAGCATCTAGAAGCTTCTGAGTTTGTAACTCTTACTCTGCCCTTCATGTGCTATAAATGCTATTCTCCAAGTTATCCCCACGTTGCATCACTTTATGTCCAAAGGTCCAATTTGTCCCTCATCAAGGCTCCAGTTCTTCCCTAGTAGAGAGTTCCAGGGTCCTTTAGTTGTACAGTTATCCTGGGGTGCTTCTTTCCAGGTAATTAACTGTTCCATACTTGAGTAGGACAGCTTTAAAAACAAAATCCCTCAAAACCAAAAGGCATTTAATTATATGCTTCAGACAGGACCATGACACTGCTAGGTGAACATTTATATACCTAAGGGAGATACTGTGTGCGATTCTCCACATAAAAAGGAAGATCTATTCTTTAAGGTTATTTATCTTTTGTCTAGAATAATGTGGCTCATGGACCCGACACTTTCATCATAATGGGAGACCACTCAAATCAGTCTTCACGAAACAAATTTACCATCTTATTGTCTGTGGGTAATGCCCTTGATAGGATTTCTTGCTACATATGTAAAAAGGCAATTGCAATGCAGTAAGGAAATATTACAAAGATAAGAGCATAGTGGTCGAAATTTAGTTAACGAACTTTAATATACTCAATGATTCAATTAATATTAAAATAGTATTTATTCAATAGTTAAAACAGCTAAACATTAAAGCTTAGGAAATCTTACCTGAAAATAATATAGCATTGGAAATTCTCATATAATTTAAAGAATTTGTATTCCAATGATTTGCCATAACCCAGTTTCTCATGGTTAGGCAAGTTGCACTTTTTTCCACTATTATAAAGTACCAGCATTAAGGGAGACGTTAAGGGTTCTTTTAGTTCTTGTTTCATAATATAGTATTATACAATAAAGCTGAAAGAATCTCTAAAGATCATCTAGTACAACCACAGTATTTCATTTTTGCACATTAAACCCTTGACAGATGTTTTTAGACCTAGTTGTATTCAACTAGTTTCCATTATGTTGCTAGGCTTTGATCTAGAAGATTTCTTATCTATGGTCTACATAAAATGAATTAAAAACCACTCCCTTTCATCTCCTGAGAGCAATATGTGTGAATCCTTTGCTTAGCCCTGCTTCTTTGTAGACGATGGTCCTCTTGCTGGTTCCTGGTAAGGATTCTTTTTTTTCCTTGATGAACCAGTTCCTTTATCTCTTTCTACAAAAGAGCCCAGCAGATGTCACTTCACATTTGTCAAGCCTAAACCACATAATCTTTTTAGCATGGGATATTTTACAATATCTTCCTGGGGCTTTCTCTTTACCATCTCTAATTAATCCCCCAAATTGCAAAGTAATTGAACTACATGATCAAGAAGCATTGGATAAACATTGGGAAGAGCACAGACTCTGTATCTCATTTCCATATACCAGGGACATTCTATGAATGATTTGTGGAGGTTCACTCAATTGACTGAATTAACTATACAGTGTCAGACTATAGAGCAGCCATGTTTAAAATTTAACTACAAAATTTATATGATGGATATATTTAAGTCACTATCTTAATGTTACTGTAGGATGGTATAAATATGATTGTAAGACAGTTAATATTTCTGTAAGGCAGTATGTATTATCATACTGTAGGATGTTCTCTGTCATGGCATTAAAGGAGAGAAGCTGAAAATAACTTCCCTCGCCTTTGGATATAGTTCCATTCTTTCATTATTCAATATTTAATCTAATCCTTATTAAAGCCAGTTTAAAACATGTAGTTAATGCTTCACTCTAATTGTTCCCTGGGAGAATATGTAATTTATTCATATATTCACAGGCAATTAAAAAATCTATTTCCTAGAAAGCCACAACAGTTTGAAAGAATTCTGTCATTTACAGTCTAAAATTGGCTCTGCTTTAAACATTAGAGTAATCTGTTTCAAATATCGTGTTGACTTCTTCAAATGATTTTGTTGTTGTTTTTTCAACAAAAGCTTCAAAGCTAATTTCTTCATCAAATAAACAGTGCATCAGTTGTGACTTTGAAATAAGAAATTGATCATCTGTTTTTCTTTTTTTTTCTTTAAAGATTTTATTTATTTATTTGACAGAGAGATCACAAGTAGGCAGAGAAGCAGGCAGAGAGGGGGAAGCAGACTCTCTGCTGAGCAGAGAGCAAGATGTGGGGCTCCATCCCAGGACCCTGGGATCATGACCTGAGCCAAAGGCAGAGGCTTAACCCACTGAGCCACCCAGGTGCCCCATCATCTGTTTTTCTTTATAATCACTGTGTATGTAATACATTTTTACTCTGTGACTAACTTACCATTTCTGTATACAAAATGTTAAAGACAACTTAGAAAAATCTTTATTTCTGAAGTTAGTTTAAACTTAATTTTATAGGAGTAACACATGAGCACAACATGTGTCAGGTACTACCAACCTACAATTATCCAATACAAATCTGAAATGAATACCATTGAAAAAGGTATAAAAGCTGAATCCCTAGAAAAGTCCATTTGGCTTTCTGTGTTTTAGTTGAGGTGGTTTTTACTAATTTCATAATAAATTATGGCCCTTCCCTTATCAAGCCTTAGCTGAAAGTAAAATTTCCTGATCAAGTTATTAATTACTAAATGTAAGGAGTTAAAAGGAAATGCTGACAAACCCATAATATAATCATTGCAGAACTATTGGTTCTGGTATAATTAGAGGCTAGTTTAATCCAACAATTCTATAAAATTCACTTAGCTTAATTTCAAGAGTGTGTTTATAGTGTGGTTTGTTTGATTAGAAAGGCTCTCTTTGTTTTGCTCCAGTGCACTTTAAATCTCTCTCCCAGGAATGTATATTATTACCAATGTACAAAATGTCAGAATGTATGGTAAAGTTTGTTAAAACCCCCGGAGTCAGAAAACTTAAGAAACCCACAAGTATTTTGACTATTGAGATTTGCTGAATTGACAATTTTTGTAAGATCTCTTCTTTTCTACAGTGGTGCAGACATTACTAAATACGGCTTTTCTGAAGTTCATGAAATTTTCTATAGATTATCTTGTGTCTTCTTGCACAACAATATAATATATAGATTATAGATTATAGATAGATAATATAGATTATCTTATGTCTTTTTGTATAATAATAGCAGTCTGGTCAACTACTATTAATTAGATCAATTGATTTATCTATTATTTCCATTATGATATTACCTGAATAATTTTAATGAGTTAATAATACTTAACATGTTTGAGAGAATAGGAATGTCCTTAACATGTTTGAGAGAATAGGAATGTCCTTACATGTGTGAAATACAAAATTGTTTGGAATTCTGTTTGTATGGATTGTTTACCTGATTATTCCCTATGCTTTGCCCACCTTCCAGGACTTTTCTAATTCAGCTAGAATTAGATGAATCATCTAGATCAGTATGTCCACACACTTCTGCATAGTTCAGCTCTCACCTTCCTTCCAAATATTCAGCATTAAGAAGCAGCATGTAACAGAAATTTTTGTGAGTACATGGGGTCTAGCCTACCAGGAGAGTGAGTATTTGGACTGACATAGTTCTGAGTGGAAGTGGTCTGTCTGAGGGCTGGGTTAATACAAATCCTGAAAGGTTCCAAGTCCCTCATGGACTTTTAGGATCACCACAGATGAACCTCTTCAAGGGAGTTGAGAATCAGTGTCCAGTAGAATGAAGTCCCAAGACTACCTAAACATTGCTCTGAATCTGAACTCTGGAGGCAATGAGAGTTCTAATGAGCCTTAGGCCACTGAAATAATGAATGTACTAGACTTTACTATCTCAGATATCAGAATATCTCTGATATTCTTTCCAGGTTTAATAGTTATGTGAGCCCATATTTGACATTAATCATTTTATATTATAAACTCTTTTTAGCCATATCATATGTGTACAATGATGCATGTATGACATACTTTTATGTTTTTTTTAAAATATTTTTTATTTATTTAACACAGAGAGATTGAGATCACAAGTAGGCAGAGAGGCAGGCAGAGGGAGAGGAGGAAGCAGGCTCCCTCAGAGCAGAGAGCCCGATGTGGGGCTCGATCTCAGGACCCCGGGATCATGACCCGAGCCAAAGGCAGAGGCTTTAACCCACTGAGCCACCCAGGTGCCCCTGACATACTTTTATGTTAATCAGTAGACTATACACATATTCTATAACAATATTCACTTAGAGACAAAATACTTCTGGATAAAAATGTCAAACTAGCCTAAAAATAAAGTAATTTTTAAAATGATTATTTTAAAATTATTGTTTAAAATGTATATGTCATTTTTATTGTGCATGAATGAGGGAGAGAGAACAAAAGGGAAAGGGGAAAGGAGAAAGGATGAGAGAGAATGTGCTGACTGCATTTATACATATAGATCAGTGTTTTAACTTGAGAGTGTATTTGTGACCTTTTAATCTAATCCCTTCACTTTATACTAGAGACAACAAGCTCCAGAGTAGTGTGTGATCTAGTTAAATCTTTTATTCTCTTGGATTCATCAATATGGGGGGAATTTCAACTACTATGAGAGTAGAAATGGGAAAAGGATGAGCAAAGGAAACTGGGGAGCCTAAAATAATTACCCCTGAATGACACTTACCATTTCAGTACTACATCCTTGTATATTTGTATTAGCATTGCCTGTATTTAATATTCTTGTCTCATCTTACTCTCACGATAGCAAGCTTAGTTAATGCGGAGGTAAGGCTGGTGAACCTACTCTGTGCAGTACTACCACATTCCCAGCCGAATGATCCTTCTAGAGTGAAGGAGAAAGACAGACCTGTCAGGACACCAAAACCCAACAGTCTGCCTTTTGTGACTTGTTCTTAAAACACGCTTCTGCTTCTAAGAGCCAATTCTTCCTTCACTTACATTCTTCCCACATTTTTCTTTTCATATTTTCGGTCAAAACTCTGCTTGCTTTTCCATGTGCAGTACAAATGCCAATTGTGTAATATCTGTCCAAACACTTCTAATAGGTTTTAATCTTTCCTTTGTCTATATTCCCAATTTCTGCCTTGTGCTGATGTAGTTATTTCCATGTCTTTCTCATCTGTTAAGTCACAGAGCTGCCTCTGGAACTAATGGGCCATTCAAAGACAGGGCTCTGGGCGGTAGAGGAGGTGGAGCTCAGACCTCTTACTGCTATTTAAACCAGAGTGCTCAGCTTTTGTGTTATATGTTGAGGAGAACCAATACAATTTCTTTGATATGAAGAGAAACTGTTAAACTGCTAAAAATCAGAGTTTAAAGATTACTACCAACATTCCTAATTACTGAAGGGATTATTTTATTAATTTCTATGTTGTGGCAAGCTTGTAATGAACAGTTTTCCAGTAAACCAATAAATCAGGATGTACCCAATGAAATAAATTGAGAGAACTTTATTGCATTTTATCTTAAAACACAGTGAATACACTCAGTATTACTGCTGGAATATCCATCCTTCTCAAATGTTAAGCAGGGAGAGTGACAGGATCTGAAATGCTGAGGAGTGGTTGGGGAGAAGAGAATCAGGGCCCTGGAATTGATTTATGAGGAAGGGTGGTGAGATTTTATGGAGTGGAAACTAACAGATGGTTCACGTTTTTTTTGTTTTTGTTTGTTTGTTTATTTGTTTTTCCTTCCCACAATAACCCCTCCCTGAGCTGGTTCTGGAATATACATACTGTACCAGCACACAGGCTGAAGCTCTTTGGGAGATCTTCTGGCCTCATATGTAAATAGCGCTTGGGTTGCCAACACAATGATGGCTTTCCATATCTCTGGTCTCCAGATTCATAGTTGTGGGTATTGTGAGTGATGAGTTGTTGTTGTTGTTTTTTATTCTTCATACAAAACTGTCTTACCAGACAAAATTTCTCAGAGGCTTGGGGCGACACAGGTGTGGTTTTAAAGCTTCTAGTCTAGACATAAAGTATGAAAACCTTAGTCAACCTCCTCTAAATTCATTTAAATGAATCATAAGTTGATTCTCCACAAATCTACTTACCAAACCTCAGTTGCTGATATTTTTCACTCTTTTAGGAGCCAGGAATGGTTAAAAACAACAGCAACATTGTTTTAAAAACTAGGTATCTTTTTTTCAAAATGTATTGATATTTCAACCCTCTTAAACATTTCACTAAAATAAAATGGAGCTTATAAAATAAGGATTTTACTCCTTAAAGTCCTTAATTTAATTTTGCTTAAAATGTGAAACAGATTTCTGAACATGCACGACTATTGAGCCAAAACTTGAGTTTGAAAGGACCTTAGCAGTTATCTAATCCAAACATCTTCCAATGCAGGAATCATGAGCAATAGGGTACTCATATTTTGGCACTTTTGTTAGAAATTCTCTCTTTGGGGAGCCAGCTACTTCAGAAGATAGCCAACTTGTTATTCAGTGCTACTTGTGAAAAGGTTTTCTTTCTACCAAGCCATGATTTGCCTACAGGAATGAGGCTACTGCAAATCAATTCTTGTTCTACCTTCTGGGAGTCTGCAGAACTCTAACTTCTCTCCCAGAAAAATTAATATTAAGACCTTTCTTTTGTACATTAAACATACATACTTCAAAACCACTTTTCATATTATATAGATTCCTGGATCTTTTAAACTCTAATCACAATTACCAGGAACACTTCCCAATTTTTCAATGTCCCTCCTAAATTTATGATAAATGCTCTTTAAAATTTTTTTTTATTTGAGTAGAGTTCACAGACAGGTTACATTAATTTCAGGTGTACAACATGATGACTCAATGTCTCTCTACATTATTCTGTGCTCACCACAAGTATAACTGCCATCTGTCTCCATACAGTGCTATTACAGTATCATTGACTATATTCCTAATGCTGAGTCTATTCCCATGACTTATTCCTTCCATAACTGGAAGCCTGTATCTCCCACTCTCCTTTACCCACTTTGTCCAACCCCCTATTTCTCTCCCCTCTTGCAACCATCAGTTCTCTGTATTAATAGATCTGATTCTACTTTTTGCTTATTCTACTTTTTATTTGCACATTCATTTGTTTTGTTTTTTAGATTCCATATATGAGTGAGATCATATGGTATTTGTCTTTCTCAGTATGACTTATTTCACTTAGCATAATACCCTCCAGTTGAGTCCATGTTGTCACAAATGGCACACTTCTCATCCTTTTTTATAGCTGTGAATTTTCCAGTGTGTGTGTGTGTGCATGTGTTTGCACTATGTCCTCCTTATCCATTCATCTATGGATGAATGCTTAGGTTGCTTCTGTATCTTGGCTATTATACATAATGCTGCAGTAAACATAGGGGTGCATGTATATCTTTTTGAATAAATGTTTTTCTTTTCTTTGGGTAAATATTCAGTAGTGGAATTATTGGATCATATGATATTTCTATTTTTTCTTTAAGATTTTATTTATTTATTTATTTGTCAGAGAGAGAGAGAGAAAACACGAGCAGGCAGAGTGGAAGGCAGAGGCAGAGAGAGAAGCAGGCTCCCCGCTGAGCAAGGAGCCTGATGTGGGACTTGATCCCAGGACCTGGCATCCTGACCTGAGCTGAAGGCAGTGGCTTAACCAACTGAGCCATCCAGGTGTCCCTGATATTTCTATTTTTAATGATGTGCTTTTTTATAACTGATTTTTTAAAATAAGATCAGATATTCTAAGGGATCCAAGTACTTCAGCTTCAAAACATTATAAAATTCAAGTAGCTTATAAACAAATCTTATTAATACTTTTTAAAGATTTTATTTATTTATTTGAGAGAAGAAGAGAGCATGAACAGAGGGAGGGACAGAAGCACAGAGAGAGGGAGGAAGGAGCAGACTCCCTTCTGAGTGTGGAGCCTGATGTGGGGCTCCATCCCATAATCCCAAGATCATGACCTGAGCTGAAGTCAAATGCTTAACCAACTGAGCCACCCTGATGCCCCTATAAACAAGTATTATTAACCAGTGAATACTTTCTCTGATATTCTGCACCATACTTTTATAGGCAGAAAATATTAACCATTGAATCTTTTGTTGTGATACAGAATAATGAATTCTTTCCAACTTCTTCTAGGTAAATCTGCCATTGTCCCTCACACAAACCTGCTAGTATTTTACTGTGTATCTTTGTGCATGTCTTTCCATTGCCTCTCTTCTCACCTCATCAAAGAAACTTCACTAATTAAGCTTTTTGTCTCCTTGAGTGAGAAAGTCTTCAAATTGAATTATTTTCTCTTTCTATCTAATTCATCAGGTCCAAAAAAGAAAACAGCATTCTCCTTGTCACCATCAATAAATACACAATTTTTATTCAACATAATGACAGCAATCAGACAACAAAAAGAAATAAAAGTCATCCAAATTGTTAAGGAAGAAGTAAGACTCACTATTTGCAGATGACATGATACTATCTATAGAAAACTCTAAAGACTCCACCAAGGGGCTCCTGGGTGGCTTCGTCTGTTAAGTGTCCATCTTTGGCTCATAATCTCAGGGTCCTGGGAACGAGTCCTGCTTTTGGGGGGGTGGTCCCTGCTCAGCAGGGAGCCTGCTTCTTCCTCTCTCTTTGCTCCTCCCCACTGCTTGTGTTCTCTCTCTCTCTTTCAAATAAATAATAATAAAAATCTTAAAAAAAAAGACTTCACACACACACACACGAAAACCTACCAGATTGATAAGTGAATTCAGTAAGGTCACAGGGTACTTCTCTTTTGGAGGTTTATACCATTTCCTTATAGTCTTGCTCTCACCAGCAACACCATCTATTGATTTCTATGACCATATCCTTTCCTTAAATAGTGATTTAAGCATTTAGATCACAATGTACTTCTTTCTTGCAACCTACTCATGTTCACAGATTATGTATAGTCTTTTCTTACATTGTAATCTCACCAACTCCAGTGACTTACATGTCCATTTTTTCCCATCCAGCTGTATATAGCCTAAATAATTCTAGTTTGGATTAGGCTGGAATTTGCCTCTCCTGTAATTTTCACTGATTAGCTTCTGAGGCTTCTCCAAATCTTCCTACAGGTCTGTTGCATTTGTACCTTCACTTCTAAATCTTGAACCCTGAAAATAAGCTTCAGACCCCAAGTGCCTTATTTTTCTAATATTGGGAACTACTGCACCTGTTTTGATTGATTCACAAATCCTTGGCTTCTCTTAATTCTCTTATTTCATCATCTTTTTCATTGCTTCTTTCTCTCTTCATCCTACTTCCTATTGCCAGCTATTTAGTAAGACATTTATGACCTTTCTAATATCCCTTGCCCATTGAATCAGATGTCAATAATTTGTAGTCAAAACCTAATTCCATATATTTGTACTATTTAACTTTAATTATTCAGTTCTTGCCTCTGGGAAGGTTACAAATAGTAAAATACAAATAGCCACAACCAATAGTTTTCTACCCATGAAATGCACTAGAATGTAGATAGGTTCAAAGTTCAATTAGGGTCTAGAGGAAGAAATAAGAAATAAATTTGGATATTAGAGGAAGTCTTCAGAAAAAAAAAAAAGTATGAGTTTTCCAGTGTATTGAGTGAAGAAGTGATGAGATATAGTTTGTTGTGAGCTGGGAATGGTTGAGGAGGTAGGGAAAGGAGGAAAGGGTATACCAAGCAAGTTGAATGTCATGGATAAGAATTGTGAAGTTGTGGAAATGCAGGACATGTTACAAGTTAGGGTGATGATGATTAAGGGGCTCAGTTTTTTAAGCATTTGATTCTTGATCTCAGGGGTGTATTTCAAGCCCTGTGCTGGGCTCCACGCTGGGTGTGTAGCCTACTTAAAAACAAAAACAAAAACATAAACGGGAAGATGTGAAGGTTTCTGTGCTCAGTAGTTTAGAATTTGTTTTGATAACCAGAATTCCCAGGCTTAGTTATATGAGCAGCAGTGTTCCCCTCTGTCAATCAGTGAAAAAAGGTCTTCTCTATCATATAAATTGAGAAAATTCTATAATACTATACCTCTTCTTAAATATTCACAATTCACATTCACATATTAAAAGTTCTGAAATTCCTGTTAAAAATAAGCAATTTAATTTGTTTAATCAGGTGACTTTTGACTTAAGTAAATGTGCCTTCTCCTTCCTCTAAACCCCTCCTTCCTACTTAAATGGTATCCATTTGTATAGGGTAAGTTCTTGGCATCTGAGGATTATCAAGAAGACTTAAAACTCCATAGCACATAATATTTGCTGAGATATCATTTTGAATTGTGAATGCTTCAAGGCTAGTGTGCGGATGTGAGTCATAGACAGGTAAGAAAGTCTAGACAAAATAGAGAAGCCACACACCTTTGTGCAACAGTGCTGCTTTCTGTGATACCTGATTTCATTTAATTGTCAAAAGAACCCTGCAATGCTTGTATTTTGTGTTAGCCATTTTAGCTATGAGATTGCTGATGAGATTATATGCTGGTGTTTGAGGATTACAAACATCTTTGGACATGTGTGTCATAATTTCAAGATCTTCTACACTTAATTTGTCTCATGCTGGATTTCATGCTTCTTGTGGTTCAAGGACTATATTTGATGTCTTTGTACTTTTATTGCCCTCAGTACTTGGGATAAATTTGTTGAATCCTATAGGGTTTCAATCAGTGGTGTGAAAAATGAATGAATTACAAAATTTTTAAGTCCAGAGAGAAGTTATATATGGTATATTGATTGATCTAACTCCAGTTAGAGAAGAAATATCTAAGAGGAAGGTAATATATGGTGAAAAAGAGTAGTATGCCAGAGAATCTGCAAAGTAAGCCTCAGGTGACATAGTTATGAATTTAAATTTAATGAAGTATTTCTAAGATCCACTGGAAGCTTTATAGAAGTATAACAAGAGTACACAAGTAGTTGCATTTTACTGGATTGGAAAGATATTCAGAGAAAGATATTTAATATAGAACATTGCAACACCAGGCCCAGTGAAAGTTGTCCAGAATCCGGGTAAGAGATTTAAGTAAAGATTTAATGAAAATGGCAAATAAAAAACAAGCAAACAAACTTGTATAAAAATTAATTGCTGAACTGCAATGTGTATTAATTTGCTAGGGCTACCAAAACCAAGTACCACAAACAAAATGGCTTCTACAACAGAAATTGTCTCACAGTTCTGAGGAGGCTAGAAGTCAAAAATCTAGGCATTCACAGGGTTGGTTCCTTCAGGGGGCTTTGAGGAAAGGAGCTGTTCCAGGTCTCTCACCTTGGCTTGTAGATGGCCATCTTCTCCCTAATCTCTCTAAATCATCTTCCCTCTATTTGTGTCTCTATGGCCAAATTTTTATGAGGACACCAGTTTTTTTGGATTAGTGCTGACCTCAATGACCTCAATTTAACTTGATTGCCCTTGTAAAGACAAAGTCTCCAATGAGGTCACATTCTGAAGTACTAGGGATTAGAATTTCAGTATATGAATTTTAGGGGGAGACAATTCAATCTGTAGCAAAGTATCAATGTCAACCATGGATAAGAATAGTACAAATTGAAATATCAATTAATTTCATACTTATTTATTGAATTCTACTTATATACCAGGCATTCAAACTAAGTAAAGATATATCTTTAAGGTTCTTACAGTCTCTATCATGAGACAGGTAAATAGTAATTGATTACAACACGTGTTCTGGCTTATAGTCCTAACTGTAATTTATAAAGTGTTAGCTAAGACAAGAAATGAGAGGGAGGTAAAAAGTATGAGGAAAACCTTCAGTGAGGAGATAACTTTTAGGTTAAGTCTTGGTTAGTGTATAGAACATAAAATTGGAAAGCAGATTCTAGCAGAGGGAACAGTAAGGGTTATTTTGAGTAATGTTAAGTGTTTTAGCATAAACTGCATGTTGGAAACCAAAGATGAAAATCTTGAGTTAGGAAGGGAGTCTATCCAGAAGGTCATGCAAATGAGAACCACTGAATCATTTTTCGTAGAAAAGTGACAAACAATGGTCACCTGAAGGCTGTTTCAAGGATGGCTTGGAAAGGAATAAAGCAGGAACCAGAAAGATCCAGGTTAGAAAACATTGCACTAGTCAGATCATAGGCCAGAGGGCATTACTGAAGATTGTAGCAGGTAGAAAACAAGGCATGGAGAGAGTTGGCGGAGTTTAATTAATACGCTGAAGTTAACAAGACTTAGCAAGCAATGTGTGGAATTGGGTGATTGTTTTAGGATGACTCCTAGATTTCCAAATTGAGAGAATGGGTTGATATTAAATAAGATAAGGCCCATAAGAATGGGTTGGTATTAAATAAGATACAGGATACGCGAACAAAGATTTGGAAATAAAGATAAATAATTCTCTTTTGAGCATGTGGAGTTGAGACACTGTGAGACCTCCAAATGGAGATGTCTAGTAGAGAGTAAGAAATATATGTTAAGTAGATGAGAGAGAGATATGGACTGGAGGTTAAGATTTGGCAGTCATCCGCTTATGCATTCATTCACTTACATGAAAGATGTGATATACAGACACATCTAAAGGCTTACAAAATGCTTTAGCTGAGAAGAGAAGGAAAAAAAAAGTCTTAACTAGGAAGACACAGTGCTGTAAGAGTTAAGGTGGGAATGATTTAATGATGGATTTGGGCTGAGTGAAAAGAGTGAGTGTGTTTATCTGATAAGGCAATGTGTTAAGGGGACATGAGAAGATGGCGGCCCAGAATAGGAGAAAAGAATTTTACTTTTGACCACGTCCTGGCCATGTTCTAAGTTTAGGAGATGGATAAGTATAAAAATATGATAGAAAGGGGACAATGAAAAGCGTAGCCAGAATGATGTCTCCATGGATGGCTGCAGCTGTCTCCTGGGAACACTGGATGTTTAGCACCCAGATTGACATGGCCATGTAGTCCCCAGTGGTGACAAATGCCTTGAACCTGATCTAACACAGGTATGTTTTCGCACAGACATAATTTTCAAAACCTCATCCTTGAGAAATGTCCCCAGAAAAGTCAATGATCTCAGACTGCTTGATAGGTAGAGAGATGAAACTACTCTTCAAATTTAGATGCTACTCAATTACCTGCTTTTCTCTATGCTTTTGTGTGTTTTCTCTCTCTCCCCAAATTTACCTTTGGTTACTTATCTTACTCATGGTCCAAAAGGGCTGTTCTAACCTTTGGGTCCACCTGACCTTCCATCTGCACAGCTCCCCACCAACTGGCATTTTCTGCCATATCCATTATTTTTAGCTTTCCCAGATAAGCTTGATCAGGTTGGCTATCCTCTTTCTGTGAAGAGACTTTATACCAAATAATGATCTAGACTTCTGGTGGACCTAATTATGTGTTACCTTAGAATTACTTGTTGACCCTGTCTAGCTGTCTGTGGGGGAAAGAGGGAAGGCATAAGGTCTACTTTCACTCAGCAAAAACTGTGAGCAGAAGATCCTCCCAGAAGGGAGTCTAAATAGTTGGACTTTCTAAAGCACTGTTTTGTTTCTTAAAGCAGAATTTTAATTCCTGCTTCAGTTCATCCATTTTACTCCATGATCAGTGTTATTTTTAATTAAGGAAATTTCACTAATACTCATATTAACAAACGTCAGTTGAATTTGATATTACGTTTTCAGGCTTAGAACTTGTGGTATATAAATTCCAATTCCTCTCATAAAAATATGCCGAACAGATTGAATTAAAATAATCACATTCATAAAATCTTTGTGTAGTCAAAGCCATAAATGTTTAAGATTTTATTACTGCAAAATAGTACTGTGGACAGTGACAACAATTCAAGCAGCCTAGCATGTATTTATAGTTGGCATTGCATACTGGGTCTCTTTCTGTCTCACTTAACTCTGGGATTAAGATTTGAACCTGATCTTGCCCTTGAGTTTATCTACCTCATTTCAAGAAAACAAATGATTTCTGTCTAAAGTTAATTATAATTTACATGCTGTAAATTTACTAAATTGCTTCCAGATCTGTACCTTTTAAAAAAAAATAGACTAGAAAGAAATATTTGTTCTTTAAAAGGAATCTTTGTGTTTGTCTAAGTATACATTTTTCTCTAGCTACATATGTTTAGTTAATTCTTTCTATGGCTGAAAATGATGCCTACAGAAATTTGAAAGAATTAGATCGAACGTGCTTTTTCAGTCAGCAGTTATCTTAATGGGAATGCAAATTTGTAAAAACTGGCAAAAACACAACTTTCTGGGAATGTTTTTGCCATGACCAATAATAGTGCAATAGAATTCATGTTTCAATAAGGATTGATGGCCAGTTAGCTGCCTTAGGGCTGGGATGAGAAAAATTTTGAGAGTGGAATGATCTCTTCTATGTGTTGGAATGGGAAGCTGTGCTGTATATTCCCATCTCAATATTAGTGCTGTCTCAGAAATAGGTGAGTAGCATTTCTACTCATAATAAGCATATTTACCACAAAATTTAGAATAGGAAAAAACCATATATGACTATATTTAATTGCCTGGTCCACTTAGCTATTGGCTATCCAATAGGTTGCCAGAGACATTTGAAGTGAGAAAAACACCTTCATATCTTCTGCCTCCACTCCTGGGGGATACTTGGACATGAAGAAAATTGGGCCTGCTTTACTCCCTTCCCAAGTTTAGGGGTCAAAATAGGACTCCCGTTAGCATATCAACACCCCAAATTTGACCTGACCCTAAACGTGAAGGAAAAAACATTTTCTAGCTCTAAGGGAATAGGGTGTGAGATGGAATGGGTCTTAATGTTTATGAACTATCAGCTCTGAGGTAAGAAGTTGAAAATAAGAAGTTGAAGACAGGAAAATCAACACTGTCCTCATAAGAAATAAATAGGAATGTGATGGGGTTACCAGAAAAGAGAATATGGGATTGTGGAAAGAGAGATCCCAGGCACCATGTTAGGGACCTGCAGCTTAAAGATAAATGTGGTCAGCAGAAAATTCTTCATGGTGGAGTGATAGGAGAATTTTTAACAACAGTGATTATAGCTTTCCATTCTATGATGTGATGTAAACCTCTCTTCATTTTCATCTTCACAAACAACCCATATAAAACCACCTGTACATTTTGGAGGGGGGAGGTTTTTTTATATAAGCTCTGGAAAAAAAAAAAAAACAACCACACTATAGTCATTTTTTTGTTTGCTCTTAGCTCTAATTTGGCCTCCCATTCATGTTGCTACTGACCACTACCTAGACAACTTAGATTTCTGTTTCTTAGATTTCTGGTATGGTACAGATATCATCACATGGATGTCAGTGAACTGGTAAATTAGAGGAGGTCACACTTTCACAAGA
>ML105732.1:2609-13543 GCA_003697995.1 Taxidea taxus jeffersonii | reverse complement strand
ACTACTGGGTATCTATCCTAAAGATACAAACGTAGTGATCCAAAGGGACACGTGTACCCGAATGTTTATAGTAACATATATTTTTAAAATGTCATATACTGGGGTGCCTGGGTGGCTTAATGGGTTAAAGACTCTGCCTTCGGCTCAGGTCATGATCTCAGAGTCCTGGGATCGAGCCCCAAATCGGGCTCTCTGCTCAGCAGGGAGCCTGCTTCCTGCTCTCTCTCTCTCTGACTGCCTTTCTGCCTACTTCTGATCTCTGTCTGTCAAATAAATAAATAAAATCTAAAAAAAAGTCATATACTATTGCTATTTTTATATGATCATTATAAAAACAATTATTCTTTCATTTGTTCATTGATCTATACCTCTGTTCTTCCTAACTTGGTAGTTACCTTCTTGAGGAGTGTTTCTTTGTTTACTTTTTTTTTTTTTTAAGGGATGCATTTCCACTTTATTTATTTATTTATTTGACACAGAGAGAGAGTGCCGCATCGGGCTCTCTGCTCAGCGGGGAGCCTGCTTCCCCTTCTCTCTCTGCCTGCCTCTCTGTCCACTTGTGATCTCTCTCTCTCTGTCAAATAAATAGGTAAAATATTAAAAAAAAATATTCTCAAATATAAAGTGATAAAAAATGCATATTCAAATGTCTTATTTCCTGAAGAAAAGAATAATGAAATCTGAGTCTATAGGGAAAAACTCCTAAAAGACACTTTCACAGAATGCTTCTAGGAACATGAATTTTATCTGTGATCTTGAGAAGTCCATAATACCCAAGGAATCAGGGGACATCAGGAGTCTCAAAAGCATTCTTCAAAAGTGGACTTTGCCTCGAGAAACACAATGCAAGTTACACTCAGCCATTATTGTTCTCTGTTAGCGAGGTCAAATTTTGTTATTTAAAAAAAAAAAATTGTTTTCAAGTTTTTAAAAGAAAAATATTTTTCCTGTGGAGAAGGAGCAGTTAAGCTAAATGAATTGTGTATATTTGTTTACCATAGGAGCCTTCTGTTGTGAATGCAGAAAGCAATATATAAGCCCTGTAAATATCATGGTTAAGAACTGAGAGGTTGGCCTTAAACATAAAATCCATTTATAGATGAAATGGAAGTGTAATGTGATGTATCAACTATCAGAAATAATAGGAGTACTGAACCTATAAGTACATAAGGTATCTAGAGAATATATATATGTTTTACAGAATATAATATATATACATACTTACATAGACTTTGGTACTGAAATGATTAATGTAAAAAGAGAAATATTAAATATTAGATTGAAATCACTCATAAAACCAAATAAATATGTGTGATTAAGAAAATTTCTTACATTTAGTCATTGATTTATTAAAATTTAATAAAAACAAACATAAAATGTCTGCACTGACTTCTCCTTTAGAAATGAGAAAGTTGATTTCCAGAAAGGTAATAAATAGAAAAAAAATAGCAATAAAATTTCTGTTTCATGGCTTCTTATTCAATGTTGTCTCTTAGCATCATTTATGGATGAACACAAACTCACTCAAAATGTCACCAAGAGACCTCCTTTTAAAAGATTTTATTTATTTGTCAGAGAGAGAGAGAGAGAGAGAGAGAACACAAGCAGGGGGAGTGGCAGGAGGAGGGGTAGAAGCTGGCTCCCCACTGAACAAGGAACCCAAAGCGGGACTCCATCCCAGGATCCTGGGATCATGACCTTAGCTGAAGGCAGAAGCTTAACTGCACTACCCAGCCATCCCACCAAGAGACCTCTTAATAAAGTAAAACTAAATTTATTCAGTTTTAACTTCAGTAAGGAAGCACACTGAAATATTTTGACAGTGTCTCTGAAAAGGAAAAATAAGTGGAATATTTATTATGTTTTCAATTTGGAGCCATACAATTAGAGTTTCAAGGTAGAAAACTTATTAGGGTTGGACAAAGTTTGTGATTTTTTTTTTAAGTTGTTTTGCATTGGTGAACACATGAACAGCCATGTTAAAGTGAGTTTTAAAATGAAGCTGTATTTGGTAAGTAGTTGACAAGTTGTTCAACTGACTACTACTTCATCTGATAAATCTATCTGTAAGAATTTCCTTAAAGAAATAGTAAATTTATTTACCCGTTTATGGTCTTATCTTTCTCATACAGAAGTTTCTTAGAAAACACAATTCATGTTATAGAGGTCATCTACATTCCTATATGCCATGCTAACATATCAAGTCAATTTTCAGTTCTTGTTTTGTAGTCATTTTTAGCCCAAGCTGGAATTAGCCTGGGAAAATGATCAGTCCAATCCATACCACGGTTTGAAGAGTCATGAATACACATCAGGATTCCAGTGGTGGTTGTTTCAATCACTATATAGATATAGATAAATATAGATGATATAGATATAGATACAGATACAGATTTAGATGATATAGATACAGAGATATAGATACATGGTTTTGTTGAGTAGTTCCATACTGGGATATTTAATTGGACAATAGGTAGTAAATAACTTAAACTCTGTAAATATGTAAATATGTAAATAATTTTTTATTTACTTTATGTAAATAACTTAAAACTCTGAAGATTACACATTTAAATGCTGAAATGAAATTCTAAGAAAAGGAGGGCAGGTATTGCATGGAGCACTGGGTGTGCTGCATAAACAGCGAATCTTGGAACACTGAAAAAAATGAAGTTAAAAAAAGGATTAAGATAAAAGTTTTTAGTTACTTCAAATAAGGAGCCAAAATATCCTCAATTAAATCAAGGCCAATCCAAAAAGTTGACCATATAGGAATCATAGCCAAATATTCCATTTTTATGATTTTGTTCATTTGTTTCCTGGATATTAACAATATTAAAAATTTCAGATGTAAGCTGGGATAGAAGTACAATATTCTTCCTTTAAAATAAAAAAACCTTGAGTGTCTTATATTTTGTTTAAGGCAGCTCTGTTTTGAAATAATGCCTTCTTGGTTTCACAAACTCCTTGAGTGAAAATTTCTGCGAGCTTACTGACATTGTGTATCTACCTTGTCAGTCTTTGAATGCTTACTTTCTCTCACTCTCCTTGACTTCTGAAAGCATAATATAGAGGCTTGAGAATATAAATAAGACTTCCAAAATTCACCTTAAGTTTTTATGATTTCAAATCTCAAATTTAGACCCATATCTATTTTTTCTGTAAATATCAAATTATATTGTGATCATTTTTTTTTCTGAGATGAGGAAACAATGAATCAAAATGAACCTTGAATATTTTTGATAATTAGCAAGTTCTAGAGGAGGTAGTATTGAAAATCTAATGCTAAATTCCCATTCATAATTTAGTTCCCAGGTAAGCTATTGGTTACCATGACTTAGTTAAGTAACATGTGACTATTGCAGAAAAGTAAGAAATCCATTGTCTGAAGTAGCCAGTGAGACTATGAAAATTCAATAAATGTTTAAGTAAACACTATGGAAAAGTTGTAAAACACTATGGAAAAGTAAGTAAACACTATGGAAAAGTTGTTAACCTCTCACAAATTAAAAATTTATTTCTTTGAGATAAATTTGTCCTTAATGAGTTTAGTTTTAGCTAAATTGTGACTCTTCTTTAGAAATGGTATCTCCTTTCTTAGATAGAAAATTAAGTAGATAAATGGAATCATGCTTAACTCTTATCTTTATAACATAACTAGAGTTATTGGCCTATTTGTCAGTTAAGTGTAAATTCACAGGGAAGTTTAACTTTGTGTTTATGGTTGTGGATATGTGAAAAATAAGGAGGGCTTTAGTAAACATATGGAGCTATTCAAGCATGTTGTTGATTGTCATAGAAAAACAAAACAAAGCATATATTGGTCCAATGGCTCATTAAAAGAAACAGAACACAGAGCTATAATAATAGAATAAGTGTGGAAAATTCAAGATGGAAGTATAAGTAAATCTTAAGGTCACCTCTTCCCATTGACACAGCAAGCCTATAATTACAATGGAGTAATTCCCTCCAAAGGGGGCCTAAAAACTAGGTAAATATAGCCTCCACAAGAGAAAGCACCAAGATGGGTAGAAGATGGAGACACATGGTCTCACTGAGGGAAACACACACACACACACACACACACACACACACACACACCAGGCAAGGCAGTACATGGTTAGGGGAGATCTTAAATGCATGGAACATCCCTGAGGAACAAGAGATTTGAGCTCCACATCAGGTATCCCAATCCTTAAATTATGTACCAAAATACATGGCTTTGAAAACCAATAGGGACTATGTCCAGAAAAACAGTAGAACTATAAGGAAATGAAAACCTGCTTTTAAAAAGCTCAAGTATAGACTCACTCAACCTGGAATCTTAGTAATCTTGAAATACCTGCCAGAGAGGCAGGAAGCAGCTGGGCTTCTCCTCAGGAAGAGAGACACTGGCATTAGCAATTTTTGCTATTTATTTAGTCATACTGATCATGGCATGAGTGATTGCCATTTTGGAATCATCCCTCTAGACTGCTGCTGTAAGGGAGTGGGTACTACTTAGAGACCCACAAAACCCTGAACATAGGATGGACCTCAAAGCCTATGGTAGTATAACCCTACCTACCTGCATAACCACAGTTATTGCAGTAGGGTTTCCTGGTCAGCTGTGTCAGGGGCAAGGCCTTGTAAGCAGTGAAGCTATGGACCATCCCTTTCCACCAGAACATGCACAGCAGTTATGACCAGGCCTCACAGCCAGTTAGGTTGGCAGCCAGCCATGCCCACAGATATGCCTGCAGAAGTCAGTTTCAGTTACCTGAGAGGTGACATGCAGCTCACACAGAAGTCAACCTCTGATGGCTAAGGGATTGTTCTTCTTTATCCCACAGGCCATCTCCCACACAAGACCATTCTTTTAAGACTGGGAAATGTAGCTGAACCATGCAATACATAGGAACAAACATAGCGAGTTAAATAATATGAGGAGATGGATGAATGTGTTCCAAAGGAAAGAAAAAGACAAAGCCTTAAAAAAAGAACTAACCAAATGGAAGTAAGCAATTTAGCAGATAAAATTTTTGAAGTAATATTCATAAAGATATTTACTGAACTCAGGAGAAGAATGAATGAACAAAGTGAGAACTTCAGCAGAAAGATAGAAAATATATTTGAAAAAGTAACAGTTAGTATCTAAAAAGGCAATAACAGAAATGAAAAAATACACTAAAGACAATAAACGGCTCATTAGATGATACAGAACAAATCAGGAACCTGGAACACAGGCTAAGTGAAAATTATCCAAACTAAATAGGAAAATAAATCAAAACAATTTATTTAAATTAGAAAAGTTTAAAGGACCTCTCTGATAACCGAAAGCATACACATTTACATTATAATGGTCCCAGAAGGAGAAGGTAGAGATAAAGAGGCAGAAAACTTATTAAAAAAATAGGTGAAAATGACTTCTAACTTGGCATAGGAAACAAACATCCAGGTCCAGGAAATACAGAGGGTTTCAAACAGATGAACTCAAATTTCCATGCCAAAACATATTCTAATTAAAATGTCAAAAAATAAAGATAAAAGGAGAAACAAGAACAGCAGGAGAAGAGCAATTAGGGAACCTCCATATAACTATAAAGTGATTTTCCAGAAACTTTGCAGGCCAGAAGAGAATGGAAGAATATATTCAAATTACTGAAAGGAAAACAAAACAAAACAAAACAAGCAAACAACAACAACAACAATAAACACAAAGAACAAAAAGCATGCAACCAAAAATACTCTACCCAGCAAGGTGAGCATTCAGAATTGGAGAGGATATAAAGAATTCCCAGACAAACGAAAGCTAAAGGAGTTCATCATTACTAAGCCAGCTTTATAAGAAATATTAAGGGATTTATGTAAGAAGAAAAGGCCATAACTAGAAGTAAGGAAATATATGAAAGAAAAAAAAAATCTCATTGATAAAGGCAATATATACAAAAGGTAGTGGGTAAATCATTTATAAAGCTAGTACACAGATTAAAAGACAAAAGTAGTAAAACCAACAATTTTGACAATGATAAGTTAAGGAATACACAAAATAAAATGATGTAAAATACATCAAAAGCATAAAACATGGGGGGTAGAGTAAAAATGTAGTGCTTTTCAGAATTTGTTTGAGCTTAAGTAATCCCAATTTAAAATAGACTGTTGTCTATGTAAGTTTTTATATATGAAATTTATGGTAACCAAAAGCTTATTTGTTAGAAGGTAAGATAGGGACATACAGGATTCTCCAAACTGAGAAAAAACTTTCAGAATAAGAAATGAAGTGGGCAACTCCATACAATTTACAGGTTTATCTAGGGGGCCTGGGGCACTAGCCACAAAGGAGGTAATTTTGCAGACATTAGCAAGATAGAAAGCAATAGATGGAGTTAGTAATGTCAGCACTCATACACTGCCCAACCAACATCTTTATGAACCTTATAGTGTTTATACACCATTCTTCCAAATGATTCTACAGCTAGATATCAGAAGATAACTTGCACCATTATGCCACATCAGCGATATAAACAGCAGCATGAGATCAATATGCCTATAACAAAACAGAAAGATAGTTCCCCAGAAACCCAATGAAGAGGTGAACCACCTAGTGAAGGCATTAAGAAAGAGGTCATTTCCACAGACCCAGGAGTGAAAGCAATTGTGATTTTTAACATTAATAGTGGGCCATGAAGGAAACACTTCCTGAGGCAACAGGGAGAGACACCAGCAATGTGAGGATAGGGGTGAAAAGACAAAAATTTTGCAAGTAATAGACATGTCAAATCTTCATTTACCAATGATACAGTAGCTATTTGGTCCCCATGAGCCCCAATACTATTCCTGGCTTCACATCATTTATAATTCTGGGTGGATAAGGACAGTTACAGTTACCTTTGGTTGAAAAGAGGTATAGATCAGAATTTGAAGAATGAAACCACTTTGCATCCAACTGCAATATTCGCTGGTATCAGGTTGACCCCCATCCTTTGAGGAGCCTTTATTTTGGCACTCTCATACATAGTCTCAGAGAGCATCTTTTTTTTTTTTTTTAATACTTTATTTATTTTTTTGACAGGCAGAGATCACAAGCAGGCAGAGAGACAGGCAGAGAGAGGGAGGAAGCAGGCTCCCTACTGAGCAGAGAGCCCAATGCGGGACTCGATCCCAGAACCTGAGACCATGACCTGAGCCGAAAGCAGAGGCTTAACCCACTGAGCCACCCAGGCACCCTCTCAGACAGCATCTTATCCCATATTTCATAACAAGGTAAATTAGGTCAATTCAGTTAAACAATTATCTCATGTCAGGGCATGGTCTTATAGAGAGGCTTTCAAAGTCAGGCCAACATTGTGCAAAAAATCACATAGAAAATTAGCCAGACATTCGAAGAAATAATAAGATCTAAAGATCTAGTCCAGTTTTAAAGGTAAACAACATTCAATCGAGGACAACTAATCAAAACTAAAATCTAACATCCATAAAGATTTGTTACTGAAACATAACTTTTAAAAATTACCCTAGGGGCACCTGGGTGGCTCAGAGGGTTAAAGCCTCTGCCTTCAGCTCAGGTCATGATCCTGGGGTCCTGGGATCGAGCCCCACATTGGGCTCTCTGCTCATTGGGGAGCCTACTTCCTTCTCTCTCTCTCTGCCTGCTTCTCTGCCTAATTGTGATCTCTGTCTGTCAAATTAAAAAAAAAAAATTAAAAAAAATTACCCTAATGCTAAGTTGTTTGTAACGAATTTGGCCTAATTATTTACATAAGTGCAGTAAGAATAAACAGTGGGCATAAGGTTTTTTTTTAAAACTCCTTTGCTAGAATATTTCATAAGGAATTTCAGATTGAACTTTTAACATCCTTAACATAGAGAAGAAGGCAGAGACTTACACAAAATGTTGACAGAGGAGTTAATCATGAATGAAAGAATAAGATAAAACCAAGGCCAGGGGGACGCCTGGGTGGCTCAGTTGGTGAAGCAGCTGCCTTTGGCTCAGGTCATGATCCCAGCGTCCTGGGATCGAGTCCCACATCGGGCTCCTTGCTCGGCGGGGAGCCTGCATCTGCCTCTGCCTCTGCCTGCCTCTCTGTCTCCCTGTGCTCGCTTGCTCTCTCTCTAACAAATAAATAAAATCTTAAAAAAAAAAAAAAAAAGGCCAGAGATCTGTTTGAAACAGATATAAGTAACATGTCTGCTGGATAATTTAAAGTAATGATCATTAGGATAATCACTGGGCTTGAGAAAAGAATAGAAGGCATTGAAGACTCTTACCACAGATATAAAAGAGTCTAGAAAGAATCAGGGGCACCTGGGTGGCTCAGTCAGTTAAGTATCTGATTTTGGCTCAGGTCATGAACTTGGGGTCCCAGAATTGAGTGTCACAGTTGGTTCCACACTCAGCAGGGACCCTGCTTGTCCATATTCTTTGTCCTCTGACCCTTCTCCTGCTCATGCTTCCTCTCTCTCAAATAATAATAATTATAAAAAATAATTAATCAGAAATGAAGAAAGCAATAAAGAATGTTGGAATGGGACTTGTTGCAATTAACAGCAGGCTAAAAGAAGCAGAGGAATGAATTAGTGACCTTGAAGAAAAAATAATGTAAAATAATTAAGTTGAACAAAAGAGATGAAGAAGAATTATGGAAAAGAGAGAATAGATTTAGGGAACTCAGAGACTCCATCAAACATAATAACTTTCATGTTATAGAAATCCCAGAAGAAGAGAGAGAAAAAGGGGCAGAACGTTTATCTGAATAATTAATAGCAAAAACATCCCTAATTTGGGGAAGGGAACATATATCCAGATCCATGAGGCACAGAGAACTCCATCAAAATCAACAAAAGCGGGGGAGGAGTCAAGATGGCGGAGAAGTAGGAGGCTGAGATGACATCAGCCAGCAAGAGATCAGCTAGATAGCCTATCAAACCATTCCGAACACCTACAAATCCAACAGGAGATCGAAGAGAAGAAAAACAACAATTCTAGAAACAGAAAATCGACCACTTTCTGAAAGGTAGGACCAGCGGAGAAGTGAATCCAACGCGATGGGAAGGTAGACCCCAGGGGGAGGGGCCGGCTCCCGGCAAGTGGCGGAGCACAAAATCAGAACTTTTAAAAGTCGGCTCCACGGAGGGACATCACTCCAGAGGCTAAACTGGGGTGAAGACCTCACGGGGACAATGTGGACTCAGGTCCCATGGGGTCACAGAAGGATCGGGGGTGTCTGAGTGTCGCAGAGCTCACAGGTATTAGAGCGGGGAAGCCGGCTGCAGAGACAGAGCCGAGATTTCCTAGTGGTCTGAGACACGGACCGGTGCTCTGTGGCACGGGCCGGTGCTCTGTGCGAGGGGTCCCCACAAGATCCGGGGAGACTCCGACCCGGGAGAGCTCAGGGATCTACGGGGTCCGGAGACTCCAGGTGGGACTCTGCCAGAGACAGAGACGCTTGGTCACAGGCTGGGTGAGCTCGAAGCACTCCCAGAAGCCAGTGAGACTGGACTGCTTATGCACCATTTTCTCTGAGCGGTGTCTGCGGGCGCGCGGTGTCTCCGGGCGCGTGCGGTCTCTGGTGCAAACGTGGGCGAGGGAGACTGGAGGGATTAAACGCTTTTCTCTGAAGGCGCACTGAAGACTGGGGCCCCTAGCTCTCGGCTCCTGTGAACTGGAGATTGGGAGGCCGCCATTGTCATTCCCGTCCTCCGGAACTCTACAGAAAGTGCGTTCAGGGAACAAAAGCTCCTGAAAGCAAACCTGAGAGGATTACTTAGCCCGGCCCCTGGTAAGGGCGGTGCAACTCCGCCTGGGGCAAAGACACCTGAGAATCACTACAACAGGCCCCTCCCCCAGAAGATCAAAGAAATCCAGCCAAGACCAAGTTCACTTAACAAGGAGAACAGCCGATTCTTATCTGGACAAAATGACAAGGCGGAAAAACTCACCACAAAAAAAAGAGCAGGAGACAGGACCGAAGGCTAGGGACCTAATCAATACAGACATTGGTAATATGTCAGATCTGGAATTCAGGATGACGATTCTCAAGGTTCTAGCCGGGCTCGAAAAAGGCATGGAAGATATTAGAGAAACCCTGTCAGGAGAAATAAAAACCCTTCTGGAGAAATAAAAGAACTAAAGTCTAATCAAGTTGAAATTAAAAAAGCTATTAATGAGGTGCAATAAAAAATGGAGGCTCTTACTGCTAGGATAAATGAGTCAGAAGACAGAATTAGTGATATAGAAGATGAAATGGCAGAGAATAAAGAAGCTGACCAAAAGAGAGACGAACAACTACTGGACCACGAGGGGAGAATTCGAGAGATAAGTGATGCCATAAGACGAAACAACATTAGAATAATTGGGATTCCAGAAGAAGAAGAAAGAGAAATAGGAGCAGAAGGTATACTGGAGAGGATTATTGTAGAGAATTTCCCTAATATAGCAAGGGGAACAAGCATCAAAATCCAGGAGGCACAGAGAACACCTCTCAAAATCAGTAGGAACCGACCCACACCCCGCCATCTAATAGTAAAATTTACAAGTCTTAGAGACAAAGAGAAAATCCTGAAAGCAGCACGGGCCAAGAAGTCTGTAACGTACAATGGTAAAAATATTAGATTGGCAGGAGACTTATCCACAGAGACCTGGCAGGCCAGAAAGAACTGGCATGATATATTCAGAGCACTAAATGAGAAAAACATGCAGCCAATAATACTTTATCCAGCTAGGTTATCATTGAAAATAGAAGGAGAGATTAAAAGCTTCCAGGACAAACAAAAACTGAAAGAGTTTGTAAACACCAAACCAGCTCTACAGGAAATATTGAAAGGGGTCCTCTAAGCAAAGAGAGACCCTAAAAGTATTATCAGAAAGGAACAGAGACAATATACAGTAACAATCACCTTACAGGCAATACAATGGCACTAAATTCATATCTCTCAATAGTTACCCTGAACGTAAATGG
>RCUC01146304.1:0-23050 GCA_003697995.1 Taxidea taxus jeffersonii | reverse complement strand
TGCGGCCACTCCCGCTCTGCGCAGGCGTCCGCTTCCCCCGCTCTGGATTCTACTGCGCAAGCGCCTCATGCATCGCTTAACCTGAGTGGTTAGGCGTCTGCCGGCTTTGTGACAGGGTCACTCACTTCTGGGACGTGACAAATCCTCTCTTCATACTCACCTGGTCACCGGCCTTCCCTTATTATTGAGTAAAACCCGGGTAGGTAATTCACTAAAGTTGACCATATCTTTGTTTACTGAAATTTAAATTTAGTCTTAGGAACGAATGGGGACGTTTCTGGAGGCAAGGGTATCCGGGTCACACTACACATCAGCAAGTCTTACCCACATTAGTTCCTTCAGTAAGAGACTACTTAGAGGGACATGTACCTTTTTGGTGTTGGAAAAAGACGCCTGGAAACTTTAATTGCTGGTCTCTGTTCTGGTCATACTGTTTACTCTGTGGCAAAACACCGTGTTGAAACGCTTTAGAAACAAACCTACTGGATCATCAAATTTCCTTATGGGGTTGTCACCAATTACTCCCAGTGCACAACTGAGAAAGGTAAAGATCAGAAGGGTTACTTTCCAGGGTCAGGAGATTCAGGCATGGCTCTAAAGCCACTGCTCTTGGTCATTACACTATACTTTCCTGCTCTATTTGATTAGATCTCTAGCTTACCCGTTTTAGTGCATTAGGCCATGGATATCCTGAAATGGCAAGGGAAGGAGAATATGAAGGGGAACTAAGCTATTGATTAGGTAATGTCTAATCTACTACCTACCACCACCTGCATGTTTTTCTTCTTCCTCTTTTCCCTTCAGTAATTCAACATTTAGTGAGTCATTCTGTAATATAATTACACCCTGACAATACAATGGTAATAGGGACCCTATATTTGAGAACATAGTCTAAACAGGAAGTCATACTCCAAACCAATGACATGTGATAAAGACAACCATGGGAAAAAAGTAAATGGAAGCCAGGATTAAGGAATAATCCCCATCTGGAGAGTCAGAAAGGCTTTATCTAGGTAACATTTGAATAAAGCATCTGAATGTGACTAGGGTTTTGTTTGAAAAGCAAGATTATTTCATTTTTTTAAAAAGATTTTATTTATTCATTTGACAGCGATCACAAGCAGGCAGAGAGACAGGCAGAGAGAGAGGAGGAAGCGGACTCCCCACTGAGCAGAGAGCCCAATGTGGGGCTCAATCCCAGGACCCCAGGATCATGACCTGAGCTGAAGGCAGAGGCTTTGACCCACTGAGCCACCCCGGTGCCCCCCAAAAAGCAAGATTATTTCAGATAGAAGAACAGCAAAATACCTGAACAAAGTTGAAAACAAATTTAAGAACGGTTAGTAGTTCACTCAACTACCTATACCTATGGGAAGAGAGAATAGTAGAGGGAAGTAAGATCAGAATGGTAGAGTGGGCCCAGAGCACCATGGATCTAAAGTCACGTGAAGGAATTTGAACTTTATAATATGGGCAATGGGAATCTATAGAGGTTTAGGCTAGGAGTAACTTTGATATTCCCCGAAAACTTGCTGTATATTAGGTATTGTACTGATCCTACTTGTACTTTAGGAAGAACACTGATGACAAAATGGAGGGGTTCTACATTGGAAGAGTAGAGGTAAAACTGTCAGGAGGCTATTACAGGAGTCTGGGCAAGAGACATAGGCCTGAACTATGCGATAGCAGAGGGAATACAAATATAGGAATGTATTTGGAACTTTATTTATTTTTATTTATTTATTTGACAGACAGATCACAAGTAGGAGAGAGGCAGGCAGAGAGAGAGGAGGAAGCAGGCTCCCTGCTAATAAGCAGAGAGCCCGATGCGGGGCTTGATCCCAGGACCCTGGGACCATGACCTGAGCCGAGGGCAGAGGCTTTAACACACTGAGCCACCCAGGCGCCCCTGTATTTGGAACTTTAAAAGATAAAATCATGTAAGACCTAGAAGTGAATTGGATGTCTGTAATAGGGGTGACACAAGATAAATAAATGGTAGATCTCTGAGGCTGCATAACTAAGTGGAACTAACTGCATAACTAAGAAGAACCCCCAAATTAGGGGTACCTCTGTACGTGCATGAGCAAAGCATGTAAGACTGGGAGGAGTGGAAAGAGAGCAAAGAGTTTCAGTTTTCTGCAGAATATTCAGTTGTGGCTGCTGTATATGAACTATTTGGGAATTTGGTCTGAAAATCACAAAAGTCAGCAGTAAAGATAGCCATCAGTTCTTTACCCCTCACTTCCCTGCCTCCCCTGGGTCTCTTCCTGATAGGATGAGCAATATGTTTCATAGCTGTGGTCTGATCAGCAGGCACAGTCCATCTGCTGAGGAAAGGTTGGCAGGCTCCTCTAGAGAAAATAACTTCCTCTTTGGCTCCCCCTTCCCTTTTTTCTCTGGAAATATCAGGATTTTTTGCAGTTTTGCAGGGCAGACCTTCTGGATAGCTCTTTACGTCACATGACATAACTCTAAGCAAAAAGAAAAAGGACTGGAGTGAATAAAATCCTGAAAGTCAAGAGGGTACTAAATGAGCTCAAGATTGAGTCCTCTTTATTCTGTTTGGCTTTCAAGTAAACTCCAAGTGTGAGAGGAGTCGATACATATGCAATTTTTATATAAATATTTTACTGATGAGAATCTCCACAAGGGTAAAGGGGTAGGCTACCTCTTACCCATGTCTAACAGAGAAACGCAGAAGAACTAGTTAGCTAACGTGTAAGGTTAACAGGGAGAAGAGAAAGGACATACAGCTGGTCGCCAGGCCTGCTCCCCCCAAATATCTGCAAGACAGTGCTGGTTAGCCATAAACTCTCTTACAGGCATTTGAGACAATTTATTTTTAATATTTTCTTAAAAAAATACAAAGGAAATGAACTCTTGAGGTCAATACAACTCAGGGAAAGAGGAAAAAATGGAATTTTGGAATAAAGGGGAAAGTGCATCCTTGTTTAGGTTACCACATCCCCAACACTCCCAATACCCACAAAACCAAGAATTTCACTCCAAAACACAGGGGAACCTTGCATGGTGGCTCAGAAATGGCGATACCAAGTACTGGAACTAACAAAAGGATTTTGGTTGTTCTTGATTATTCTGTCCTGGGATGAGTAAAATCCACTCTAAGGACAGGTGAGGGAACCTTATAGTAGGAAAAGCACTCATTGTACCAAACACAGCAGTAAAAAAGCACTCCTCAGTAGGAGTGTGCCCTTAAGAGAAACGGGGCCGTCATCAGGCAGCTGCATTTGTAGGCTGCTGTACCCCACCCCATCCTCAAATAAATAACGAAGTATTATAGTGTAGTAGTATTTGATTCAACAAAGAAAGAGTGTCTCACCCACTCAGGGCAAACCATGCCATGGATAGGCAAGCCCTGGCAGGAAATAAGACGATTGTAAAATCACAGGTACTTCTAGTTTGTTCCCAGGCATACCGAACTCCTACATTTATTCCATGTCTGTTCACTCCAACATTTGTTCACTCTTATTCCGTCAGTCTCCAGTGCCAAGATGCACACCATTCTAGTTCAGAAAGACCATGGGGAAATTAAAAAATCCTCCCAATAATATACCCTTGTAAGTCTTCCAGGTTATACTTCAGTGGTGTTCTAGGTTCACTCACATTCCATCAAATTCCACTGACTTCCCTTACTATAAACCCAGTCCTGATATACCAATCCTGTCCCTTAAGGGAGTGCCAGGTCTCTCCCCAAGCCCCCCAGATTTTGACAGGGGGCTTTTCCCTTTGTTACCCTCCAGAATGGAATTGTGTTGCCCCTAGCTACTGTAGACTAGGAAAGATATTCTTGGAAAACAAGACTTGGATTTTACCCAGCTTACTCAAGTTCATATCCTTTCAATCATCTACACGCTGGATACTGCCCACATCTAGCAGGTCACACTCACCGTCCTCTGCATACATGAGGCACAACAGATAGATTCTCCTGAGCACACGAGAGTGCTCTCTACACCAGAAGGAGAGGTGATCTGGCCTCTCTGATCCATTCAGTGTGCATGGTCTTCCCTTGAGTGTCTGTTACCCACCCTCCTCAGGGACAACTACCAGCGCAAGGCGGAGTGTGCGTCAAGTAAGTACAATCATCACTGTGCTGGTGCTTGTAATCATCCTGTGCACACAGTGAGAAATAGATATTCTGGAAAGGATCCTTGACTCTCCCATAAACTGTCCCTTGGACTGGTCACTAGCTCTGGATGGTGCTCCAACAATGGTCATTTCTCTCGAAGAACACACACGCCAGCATCACAGCGCTGGGTTCCCATGGATGTCACTACTTCCCAGTTGTCGATGATAGGGTCATAGCACTCAATGCTACTCAGCAGGGAATTCCCATCATATCTGAGTGGGGAAGAAGCAAAAGAAGAAAATAAACTTTCTCTTCCTTTCCATATAGTCCTACATTAAAGGTTGCCACTGGAGAGGTCTCCCTCAACCTAAAGTCTGTCTTGATCCAAGAATCTGGATTGGATCATTTGGTCCTGGATGAATGACGACTCTAGTCTGGCTTCCAAATCCTTACCCTGCAATAGCATAAAGTCTCCCTCGAAGCACCGTGGCCCCTACATAGCATCGTGGAGTGGTCATACTAGTGACAGTTGTCCAGGAATCGGTGCGAATGTTGTATGCTTCCACAGAAGAAAGGTGGGCTGTACCATCAAATCCCCCTACCACATAAATATGGTCATTCAGCAGGGCTACTCCTGCACCTGAGGGGAAAAAAGGCATAGCAAGTGAATACTATTAACCTTAGGATCAGAATTCTAAAAACAAAACATGATCACTGATGGCTAGCTGAACTCTAAGGTAGTTGAGGGATGTGGACTAGGGCCAGACAGGCCTAGAATTATCTAGTTGTCTTTATTATCACTATATAGTGATAATACCATATAGATATCATATAGATGATATATAGTGATATAATCACTATATAGTGATAATAAAGACAGTGATTAAAGATAGGCAAAGAGGAGAACAGAACCTCACTCCTTTTACTCTAAGTGTACAGTGAAGAAAGAACTATAACTCTGATTTGTTGATCCCCCATTTTTGACTGCAGCACCACCGCATAACGTAAAGATTTGTCAGCATGGTCTACTGTCCTTTCCCTTAGATATGGCTGGTCTTACCAGAACGTTTGGTGGCCATTGGTGTAACATTAGTCCAGTGTCCTGTGTGGGGATCATATTTCTCAACTGAATTTAAGATATTCAGGCCATCATATCCTCCTGAAAAAGCAGAGAGCATTTTGGAAAGAATGGGAAATCCTCATGCCCATTCCCACGCTGCCTTTCTCTGAGTGTTTCAACTAATTCTTTTAATCTCAGTTCTTAAGAGTTTCAATAATCCGAAGAGAAATCTGACAGTACCCTAATTTCTGCTTCCACAAAAAAGACAGTCCCAGCTAAGAGAAAAGATATGAGGACAGACTATGATTTTAGTTGAAAAAGTCTATGAACTTTATTTTGATAAAAAGGGATCCCCACCCAGAAGCTGCCACCCATTAAGTTCCCTCCCATCGCTGCCTCCCAGACTGAATACCTAGGCAGTAGATCACTCCGCTGGCCACAACTAGTCCAGCGCCCTCCCGGGCTGTCTGCATATCTCCTAGCATGCTCCACTGGTCAATGTTTGGGTCATATCGCTCCATACTGGTATGACGCCTGCTTCCGTCAAAGCCTCCGGACACATAGATCATATCTGCTCAGAATGAATGAATCACAGACTATTAGAAGATGAGAGATTTCTAATAACTCCTCTCTTTATAAATTCCCCACAAGTACTTCAAATGTTTGGGAACAAAAACAAATTTTTTCATGGGTAAGTCAAGTCTTATAGATAAGGAAGGAAGACATCACAGTTAAGACATCTGAAAAGATGGTGTGCCTGGGTGGCTCAGTCACTTGGGCACTTGACTCTTGATTTTGGCTCAGGTCAAGATCTCAGGAGGATTGTGGGATTGGGCCCCACGTCAGGGTCTGTGCTCAGCAGGGAGTCTGCTGGAGATCCTCTCCCTCTGCTCCTACTCCCACAATACTCCTGCTAGCGTGTGCCTGCACTCTCTCTAAAATAGTAAATTAAAAAAAAAAAAAAAAAAAGACATCTAGAGGTGCCCAGGCGCTTCAGTTGGTTAAGTGTCTAACTTTGGTTCAGGTCATGATCTCAGGGTCCTGGGATCAAGCCCTGAGATGGGGAGCGGGGGTGGTCCCTGCTCAGCAGGGAGTCTGTTTCCTCCCACTGCCCCTCTCCCCACTTGTGTGTGCACTCTCTCTCTCAAATAAATAAATGAAATCTTAAAAAAAAGAAAAGACACCTAAAAAGAATAGGGTCAGATGGAATCCTCAAAGACTAGCTGGAGTTTGCAAAAATACAACTAGGGCCAATTCTCCACTTAGCACACTGGAACTTGATTTACCGACTCTGTTGTCAGTGCTGAAATATCCATTAATACTGAAAAGTTTTGGAAACATTAGTATTTCCAAAAGCAAAAAGGAGTATTTATCCTTACCAGTATCTTCCATATTTCACGCTCCTGCCAGCTAACAGGAGAGGCATGAACACTGATCCAGCCACAACAAAATGGAAACAATGCCCTGAACACGAAGCATACCTCCTAGGGTGGTGGCTCCAGCGAGGCCTCGTCGGACATTCATAGGGGCTACGGAATACCAGACCCCATCCTCATCTGCTGTGTAGTCGAGGCATTCCACTGAACTGAGGCGGGAACGGCCATCATAGCCACCAATTACATAGATCCGGTCATGCAGGGACACGGAGGCCACATAACGTCTCTTACGAGTGATGCTCTATGGGTTTAGGAAAGAAGAGATACAGATCATTTTAGACATGCAAGTCTTAGACTTTACTTTTTGCTAACCTTCCTATTTTTAATCTATATTCCTCTCCTTCACTTGTCACCATAAACCCTTTCTAAGACAGTGGTTCACTCTCATGTGGTCTCCAACTGTCTACTGAATGAACACCCTCTTGTTTGTTATGATGCTTTTCTTTTCTTAAAGATTTTACTTACTTATTTATTTTTTTAAAGATTTTGTTTATTTATTTGTCAGAGAGAGAGAGCGGGGGCGAGCACAGGCAGACAGAGAGGCAGGCAGAGGCAGAGGGAGAAGCAGGCTTCCTGCCGAGCAAGGAGCCCGATGTGGGACTCGATCCCAGGACCATGGGATCATGACCTGAGCTGAAGATAGCCGCTTAACCAACTGAGCCACCCAGGTGTCCCAAGATTTTATTTATTTATTTGACAGACAGATCACAAGTACGCAGAGAGGCAGGCAGAGAGAGGAAGGGAAGCAGGCTCCCTGCTGAGCAGAGAGCCCGATGCGGGGCTCGATCCCAGGACCCTGGGATCATGACCCGAGCCGAAGGCAGAGGCTTTAACCCACTGAGCCACCCAGGCACCCCTATGATGCTTTTCAAGATGCAACCCTTCTGAACATTTGCCTCTTTCCAAGGTTTCCAAAAAGTTTAATGTCTTTCCATTATCCAGTATCTAATTCCTTTCTATTCTACTATCAATTCCAGGGCTAAAGACCTTTATATCCTTTATATCCTTCTATAAGGCAGAAAAGTATCCCCAAACTGCTGATCAATGGGCCAGAGATCCTAAAAGTTAGGAGGGTAGATTAAAAGATTTCCATGTTTTGTGGGGTACCTGGGTGGCTCAGTCGGTTGAGCTCGTCTGACTCTTGATTTCAGCTTAGGTCATAATCTCAGGGTGGTGGGATCAAGACCCGAGTTGGGCTCCTAGTTCAGTGGGGAATCTGCTTTTCTCCTCCCTCTTTTCCCTCTGCCCCACCCCACTTGACTCCTCTTGCTATCAAATAAATAACTAAAAAAAATTTTTTCCCCCATGATTTCTCAGAATTATTATTGTTCATCCAACACTAAAAAGAGACATATGGAGGGAGAAAGATACAAAGACTTCAAGTAAACACTAGCTCAATGTAATATAATTTAACACTGAGTTCAGTGTAATAGAGCATGATAATAGAGCATGCTGGGAGTTACACAGACAGCTCAGGAAGGTGCCCCAATAGCAGTGGGCCAGGGAAGTTTAATTTGACACAGGGCCTTTGATAGTTCTGAAGTCTGATCTTCTACCTAAATGGTCAATAACTACTGAAAGACTGATCTAGAACCCACTATGCGCATGACGCCATTATGAAGAGCATCATGTGGTTACTAGGCTTTGCTACTTTTAGGGCTGGATTAGTTATGATCTAGAGTCAGGGACTGAGGACATTTAAACTCTTTCCCCATGACTGGTTCCCCCACTGCTTACTGGCAAAAAGCTCCACTCCTGAGTCTTGGGGTCATATTTCTCTACCACATCGATGGGAGACTGCTGGCTTCCGAAGCCCCCGACCACCAGAAGCACTTCATTGGCTCCTGAGGAAAAAGAGAGAAAAAGACAGGTTACTTTACCATCCCAGGGGAAACGTAAGTAGAAACAGTTATGATTTTGTTTTATGTGGCACAGAGAACAATCTGAAATAGGACCTTCATCATAAGGCTGCCTAATAGGAAATTACTTCTTTCTGAGGCACTAGCTCTTGAGGACCTGGATCTCTGAAATTTAAGACAGGGGCACCTGGGTGGCTCAGTGGGTTAAAGCCTCTGCCTTCAGCTCAGGTCATGATCTCAGGGTCCTGGGATCGAGACCCGAGTTGGGCTCTCTGCTCAGCAGGGAGCCTGCTTCCCCCCACCCCTCCGCCTGCCTCTCTGCCTGCTTGTGATCTTTGTCAAATAAATAAATAAAATCTTTAAAAAATAATAAAATTTTAAGCCAACATCAAAACTCCAGAAGGCAAACTTGAACACGTTCCAACCTATCTAGATGACTCTGGTTGACATAAGTGAGGTTCTTAGGGCGCCTGGGTGGCTCAGTGGGTTAAAGCCTCTGCCTTAGACTCAGGTCATGATCCTAGGGTCCTGGGATCAAGCCCCACATCAGGCTCTCTGCTGGGCAGGGAACCTGCTCACTCCTCTCTCTCTCTCTCTGCTTGCCTTTCTGCCTACTTGTGATCTCTATCTGTTAAATAAATAAATAAATAAAATCTTAAAAAAAAAAAAAAGGAACTTTAAAAAAAAAAATAAGTGAGGTTCTCAGTGCAGGTAGGGGGCTAAAGGGGGCTTGCCTTCTTAGCCTGTAAAACTCAAAATGGGAGTTTTTGGTAATGGGGAAAGAACATTCTCCTAATGTTGTCTTAAGAAAGTTGGAAGTTATGGTTTAAGAACCAAGTGATAGATTTTTAAAACTCTCTTTCCGGGGTGCCTGGGTGGCTCAGTGGGTTAAAGCCTCTGCCTTCGGCTCAGGTCATGATCCCAGGGTCCTGGGATCGAGCCCCGCATCGGGCTCTCTGCTCAGCAGGGAGCCTGCTCCCCCCTCTCTCTCTGCCTGCCTCTCTGCCTACTTGTGCTGTCTGCCAAGTAAATAAATAAAATCCTAAAAAAATTAAAAACAAAAAGCAAAAAACTCTCTTTCCATGAGTTTTTTCCAATTTAGCCAACTTTATGACCATATTCCCTGCCCATTCATCACAATTGCCAGGTTATCGTAACAGCAGGCTTTTAAAGAGACTTTTTTTTTTCCTATTATTTTCCCAAAGAAGGTATTTTGATGGCCTTTGTATCTTCCCCTCTTCCTTAAAGCCTTCTTGTGATAAACTCTTTTCAAAGAGCCAAGTCTTTTGAGAAAATCCTCTGTACATGTGCTCTACTAGAGCTCAGAGAGAATCAAGCATTTTGTAAATTCAATTACTAGAAGGGCACTGAGGAAACCAAAGTGATAGGCTTGAAAGAGCAAATGGAGTACCTTTAAAAAACACAGATGCAGGAGCACCTGGGTAGCTCAGTGGGTTAAAGCCTCTGCCTTCAGCTCGGGTCATGATCCCAGGGTTCTGGGATCAAGCCCCGAATCCAGCTCTCCGACCCCCCCCCGCCTACCTGTGATCTCTGTCAAATAAATAAAATCTTAAAACCAAACCACAGATGCACCCCAATGAATAATGGCTCTGACAGTTATTATCAAAAGCTACTATAATCATTATGGAAAAGCAAAAACTACTACTTCATAATGCTCCATAGGAAGAACACCACCATCACCAACGAAGTATTCTTGCTAAAAAAAATGAACCCAAATCTTGAAACTTACCAACTGACTAGTCTAACCACCAGTTTATAGGCAATTCAGGGGACAGAACATACTAAATGACACTACATGGATGCAATCAGCAAACCAGAATGTGGATAATTCTAGAAGTCAAACAGCTTGGTTTCTTTAACAAATTGCAAGGAAATACCAAAGTAGGATGGAAAAACCAATGGATTAAAAGAGCCTAAAGAGAGGGATACCTGGGTGGCTCAGTGGGTTAAAGCCTCTGCCTTCAGTTCAGGTCATGATCCCAGGGTGCTGGGATGGAGCCCTGCAATGAGCCCCGAATCGGGCTCTCTGCTCAGCAGGGAGCCTGCTTCCTTCTCTCTCTGCCTGCCTCTCTGCCTACTTGTGATCTCTGTCTGTCAAATAAATAAATAAAATCCTTACAATAAATAAATAAATAAATAAAAGAGCCTAAGGAGAGATATGAACTCAATGCAACATGTGGACCTTGTCTGGATCACAAGTGGGGCAATATAAGTGTTCAAAATCAAAACTGGGGGAATATGAACATGTCCTTGATATCTGATGAAAATAAACTGGTTGTAGGTTTTCTTTTTTTAAAGACTTTATTTACTAGAGAGAGAGGGCAAGAGAGAGAGAGCACGTGAAGCAGGCTCCTTGCTGAGCAGGGAGCCTGACGTGGGACTCGGACCCTGAGATCATGACCCGCACTGAAGGCAGATGCCCAACCATCTGACCCACCCAGGCGCCCCTGGTTGTGCGTTCCCTTTGAAGAGTGAGAATGGCATTTTACACACATTTTTAAAAAGCCCTTTATCTTTCAGAGATATATATGAAAGCAAAATATATATGGGTGGAATTATATCCTGAGATTTGCTTCTAAATTGGCCATGAGTTGATAATTACTGAAAATGGATGATGGGTATGGGGAATCATTATATTATTCTGTTTCTGTTTGAAAATTTTCCTAGTAACTCACACATGAACCCTTAAGTTTAACCTCACTAAAGAGAGCATCTGTCTTGTGTACTTGCCAAATAAAATAAGTGAACCCTTTTCCAAGGTGAGCCAGTAAGCAGGTCTCAAGAGTCAGTTCCTTTTAGAAAAGCAAAGCATTTGAACCAAGGGTCCTTTCATATTATGCTTATTTGTGCATAGAATTCCTTCAAGCTGGGAGAAGCCAGAACCACAAAGTATTTGCTTCTTCCTTGGTAGCATTATCCCTCTATTTGTCCCTTTCTTATGGCACCTTTTCTCTCCCTTTGATTTGAACAGAGGCAATAAAAGCAATCCTTCCATCCAAACATTTTTCCCTTTATAGACAAGTATCATGCTAGGGGCACCTGGGTGGCTCACTTCATTAAGTGTGCGACTCTTGATTTTGGCTCAGGTCATAATCTCAGGGTTGTGAGATCACGCCCTTTGTCAGGCTCCATGCTGGGTGTGGAGCATGCTTAAGATTCTTTCTCTTCCTCTGCAGCCCAGCCCAAAAAGAGAAAACAGTTAATAAAAAATCTCTTTTTAAAAATAGTGATGCTAGTGAATGGTATCAGTATGGCTAAGACAATGAAAATACTCCACAACTGAGAGGTATTTTCTATGCTTTGTACATTTAAAAAATTTCCACTGATTTTCAGCTTTAATTCCTGTTGCTTTATGTAATTATCAGACATAAAAAATGGCAACAACAACAAAAAGACCTAGGGAAAAACCATTCTTTCTTGATAATCTGATTTCACTCAGGCAGATTTTGGAGGATGGGGACATAAAAACAGATAGGAAATATTTAGATAGATAGGAAGTATTCAGATTATGCTACAAAACCCAAAGAACTGACAACACTTCCTCTTATTTCAAAGTTTCTCAGTAAGCATTCTGATAGTAACTATATGTCTACAGTGGAACTTGGAGAAAGGTGTCAGTGTGAGTCATTCAGTTATTTTATGGTTCTAAATGCCTGGCGCCCTAGATCATTGGTTCCAGAACCTTTTTTTTTTTTTTTTTAAGATCTTATTTATCTGACAGACAAAGATCACAAGCAGGCAGAGAGGCAGGCAGAGAGAGAGGAGGAAGCAGGTTCCATGTTGAGCAGAGAGAGCCTGATTCGGGGCTCGATCCCAGGACCTTGAGATCATGACCTGAGCCGAAGGCAGAGGCTTTAACCCACTGAGCCACCCAGGCGCCCCTGGTTCCAGAACTTCTTTGCCACAAAGCACTCTTTTCATTATTTTTCCAAGACAGACCTCATGTTCTAAAAGACGATTACCAAGAGGTATTAACAAACTAACTTCCCCGTTACTGCCAGAGTTACATATAAGTGCCAACATAAGTATGAGAACACCAGGGCTTTCACAACGAATGGATATAATTTTAGTCACTTCTGATGTCTTTATTTAGTGTAGTAGCTTTGTCTAGCACAAAAGCCATTTTCTTTTAGAAAATTTGACAAATAACTCGAGGATTAGTATATTCTCATCTTTACTTGCATACTAACCCCCCATTGGTTAAAAAGATTTAGAAATCATTTCTTGTGATTATAAAACATAAGTAAAATACATGCTCACTGGTAAAAGAACTTAGAAAATAGAGACAAGTATTATGAAAAATGTTTACCCATAATTCCACAACATGAAGACACACCAAAATTTAAGAGATTATTCCCTTCCAGCCTTGTTTCTAAATATTTATATTACATGGGACCATATTTATTGTATCTTAGTTTTTTAATTATTTTTTTATGATTTTAAGTAATCTCTACATCCACAACCAACGTGTGGCTTGAACTCACAACCCTGAGATCAAGAGTGCACACTTCACTAACAGCCAGCCAGGCGACCCCCTCCAGCTGTTTATATTTAATTTCCCCAAGATATTAACAAAATCTTTTAATACATAATTTTATTATTCTTAGGCATTTCAGGTGTTTGTAATTTGGGACTATAAATAATCACATATAGTCCTGTAATAAATATGCTTGAATATGAAATCCCACTTCTTTTCTTTTTTTTTTTTTTCCCCAGTTATTTTCTTAAGACAGAAATGGGAGGGTTGCTAGAGTGAAGAATGTGAACTTAAAAAAAAATTTTTTTTAATATACATTATAAGAGGAGCGCCTGGGTTTCTCAGTCGGTTAAGTGTCTGCCTTCTGCTCAGATCACGATCTCAGAGTCCTAGAATGGAGTCCTGAGATGGGCTCCCTGCTCAGCATGGAGTTTGCCTCTCCATCTGCCACCCCCCCCCCCCCTCCCCCCGGCCTTGTTGGTATATGTGCTTCCTCTTTCTCTCTCTCAAATAAATAAAATCTTTTAAAAAATATATGTATATTCTAAGAATACTTTCTGAGGTTTAAACCAATTTATACTGCCACCAACAATATACGGTTGCCAATTCATTCTACTTTCTGTAGTTGGACAGTTTTCTAATCTCTGATGCTTTGGTAGACAAAAAATTGTAGTTATTGTTCTAATTCTGACCTTACTACTAGTAAGACTCTATTAGTATTTAGGTTGAATTTCCCCCCTCATATTTAGTAGTTAATTGTACTCCCTCCTCTGTGAAGTATACATTCAAGTCTTTAGTGTTTCCCTCATGTATTTTTATTATGAGCTCTTTATATATACATATCTTTATAGATACATATCTTTATATATGTTATATATAAATAACTTTGCCATGGTTGTAGCAAATCTACCTAATTTGTCTTATAATGTTGTGCATGATTTTTATTTAGTCAAATACACTGACCTGTTCCTTTGTGATTTCTTCTATTGCTTTGTGCCTAGGAAGTCTTTCTCTCCTGGGAGAACTCCTAAGTGTTTCAATGTCTTCAGACCCTAAGCTGGGGACACTACTCTAACAAACTAATGTGAAAAGAGCTAGTGAAAGGAATAATTAGAAGGAAGCCTGTTTGTTCTCTGCCAATGAATGGTGGGGTGGGGGGACAGGGGACGGGACTTGTTAAGTTAGATTTCTCTGTATCATGAAGAAAGTGTGTCTAAAACACCCAACCAAAACAGCATGAAAAAAGCACATTAGTAAAACTGAGGCATCTTGACAGTGCCACTGTCATTACTGGGTGGTGGGGGTGGGGGAAGGAGTGTGTGTGGGCTGTGGTGTGCTGTTAGAGGACTACAGCAGACAGCCTGCAGGATTGCTAATATCACAGTTTTCAGAGACTACATTTCCACATGTGTTGATTTTTAGCTCAGAAAAGGAGATGGTGACAAATTAGAAATTGCAATTTCCACTGTACCTTCTGTAAAATAATAATGGGTAAAAGGTAAATAACTAAGACAAAATCCCCACCCATTATCTGGCATGCAATTTTTATGTAGCTGTAAATTTAATTTTCTTGTGTGTATGCGGAAGAATCATTATCCTGGTAGCTAGTTGAGCAATCTCTGTAGAAGAGAGATGGGTAAAAGACATGATAGTAGGAACAAATTTACTTTAAAGGCACTGACAAGGAGATGCTAAAATAAGAATCTAGTTGGAGACAGCTTCAGAATTTCTTTTCTGGAACTTCTGAAAAATAACTTCACAACTTTAAGGGCATGTAGAATCATAAACTAATCTCTCAAGATCTTCTCTGTATTTCTAACATTTCTACACTGAAATACATTGACATACAGTGCTTATGCCGTTAAAAAATTATAGGAGACAAATCATCATTCTACTTAAAGCAATAAGTAAAGCTTAATTATCAATGAACAATTTCATATATGTGAGTCCAGTTAGATAAGAGAAAAAGTAGACAATAACAAAAACAAAACACCCCATAGATCATTTATAACCTACAACAGTGGAATAGGAAGGAGAGGAACCGGAAGTAAGGTAATATCTGAGTACTTACTTAACCTGTCAGCTACAATGTCAGGCATCTTACATATACTATCCTACTTAACCTCCACAACTACCCACTGAATGAAGACATTAGTATCCTCATTTTAGACTTTTTAAAAAAAAAAAATTTATTTATTTGACAGAAAGAGAGATCACAAGTAGGCAGGCAGAGATAGAGGGGGAAGCAGGCTCCCTGCTGAGCGGAGAGCCTGATGCAGGGCTTGATCCCAGGACTCTGAGATCATGACGTGAGCCAAAGGCAGAGGCTTAACCCATTGAGCCACCCAGGTGCCCCAGTATCCTCATTTTAGAGGCAAAAGCACAGGCTTAGATAAAATGATACCTTACCTAAGGTCACACAACCGGTCATTGGTGGAGTTGTGATTTGAACCTAAATCTCTTTGCTAAAGTAACAGCTAATGTATATAGTACTTTTCATGTGCCAAGAATGGTCCTAAGCCTTTTAAATAAATTTCTTCATTTACTCTTCCTAACAAACTTGGAGATAAGAACTGTGATGATTCCCACTTTACAGAAGAGGCAACTGAAGCACAGAGAGGAAATCCCCTGCCAAAGTTAATATACCTAGTAAGTAGTAAGCTGGGATCTGTACCCACACAGTCTGGCTCCAGAGTCAAGGTTCTGAACTACTGCATGTCACCAAAAACCCCTGTACTTTTCTAAGATTTTATTTATTTGAGAGACAGAATGAGTGGGAAGAGAGCACCCCTCCTTTATTTAAAGAAGAAGAATCTTCAATTCTTCTTTAATTTCCTGGTTGACCCATTCATTCTTTAGAAGGATGCTGTTGAGTCTCCATGTATTTGTGCTCTTTCCAAATTTCCTTTTGTGATTGAGTTCTAGCTTCAGAGCATTGTGGTCTGAAAATATGCAGGGAATGATCCCAATCTTTTGATACCGGTTGAGACCTGATTTATGACCCAGGATGTGATCTATTCTGGAGAATGTTCCATGGGCACTAGAGAAGAATGTGTATTCTGTTGCTTTGGGATGGAATGTTCTGAATATATCTGTGATGTCCATCTGCTCCAGTGTGTCATTTAAGACCTTTATTTCCTTGTTGATCTTTTGCTTGGATGATCTGTCCATTTCAGTGAGGGGTGTGTTAAAGTCTCCTACTATTATTGTATTCTTGTCAATGTGTTTCTTTGATTTTGTTAGTAATTGGTTTATATAGTTGGCTGCTCCCATGTTAGGGGCATAGATATTTAAAATTGTTAGATCTTCTTGTTGGACAGACCCTTTGAGTATGATATAGTGCCCTTCCTCATCTCTTATTATAGTCTTTGGCTTAAAATCTAATTCATCTGATATAAGGATTGCCACCCCAGCTTTCTTCCAATGTCCATTAGCATGGTAAATTGTTTTCCACCCCCTCACTTTCAATCTGGAGGTGTCTTCAGGTCTAAAATGAGTTTCTTGTAGGCAGCATATTGATGGGTTTTGTTTTTTTATCCATTCTGAAACCCTGTGTCTTTTGATTGGGGCATTTAGCCCATTTACGTTCAGGGTAACTATTGAGAGATAGGAATTTAGTGCCATTGTATTGCCTGTAAGGTGATTGTTACTGTATATTGTCTCTGTTCCTTTCTGATAATATTTTTAGGGTCTCTCTTTGCTTAGAGGACCCCTTTCAATATTTCCTGTAGAGCTGGTTTGGTGTTTACAAATTCTTTCAGTTTTTGTTTGTCCTGGAAGCTTTTTATCTCTCCTTCTATTTTCAATGATAACCTAGCTGGATAAAGTATTCTTGGCTGCATGTTTTTCTCGTTTAGTGCTCTGAATATATCATGCCAGTTCTTTCTGGCCTGCCAGGTCTCTGTGGATAAGTCTGCTGCTAATCTATTATTTTTACCATTGTATGTTACAGACTTGTTCCGAGCTGCTTTCAGGATTTTCTCTTTGTCACTAAAACTTGTAAATTTTACTATTAGATGACGGGATGTGGACCTATTCCGATTGATTTTGAGGGGGGTTCTCTGCACCTCCTGGATTTTGATGCTTGTTCCCTTTGCTATATTAGGGAAATTCTCTACAATAATTCTCTCCAATATACCTTCTGCTCCTCTCTCTCTTTCTTCTTCTGGAATCCCAATTATTCTAATGTTGTTTCATCTTATGGTATCACTTATCTCTCGAATTCTCCCCGCGTGATCCAGTAGTTGTCTCTCTTTTGCTCAGCTTCTTTATTCTCTGTGATTTGGTCTTCTATATCACTAATCTTTCTTCTGCCTCATTTATCCTAGCAGTAAGAGCCTCCATTTTTTATTGCACCTGGTTAATAGCTTTTTTTATTTCAACTTGATTAGATTTTAGTTCTTTTATTTCTCCAGAAAGGGCTTTTATTTCTCCCAACAGGGTTTCTCTAATATCTTCCATGCCTTTTTTGAGCCCGGCTAGAACCTTGAGAATCGTCGTCCTGAATTCCAGATCTGACATATTACCAATGTCTGTATTGATTAGGTCCCTAGCCTTTGGTACTGCCTCCTGTTCTTTTTTTTGCGGTGAGTTTTTCCGCCTTGTCATTTTGTCCAGATAAGAATCCACTGTTCTCATTGTTAAGTGAACTTGGTCTTGGCTGGATTTCTTGTTGATCTTCTGGGGGAGGGGCCTGTTGTAGTGATTTTCAAGTGTCTCTGCCCCAGGCAGAATTGCACCACCCTTACCAGGGGCCAGGCTAAGTAATCCTCTCAGGTTCGCTTTCGGGAGCTTTTGTTCCCTGACCCCTGTACTTTTCACTGTACTGCACTCCCATACTTATATACTTCTTTTCCTTCCTCTTCTCATTCCAGAATGTGAAACTACTATGTGGCGTCTGAAATAATTTCTAATTCAGAAAACTCCAAAAATAGTGAAATTAAGGGGCACCTGGGTGGCTCAGTGAGTTAAGCCTCTGCCTTCGGCTCAGGTCATGATCTCAGGGTCCTGGGATCGAGCCCCACATCGTGATCTCTGCTCAGCAGGGAGCCTGCTTCCCCCTCTTTCTCTGCCTGCTGCTCTGCCTACTTGTGAACTCTGTCAAATAAATAAATAAAATCTTTAAAAATATAAGCGAAATAAAATTATATCTTTTTTCTAAGAAACATTTTATTTATTTATTAGAGAGAGAGAGAGAGAAAGAGAGGGAACACAAACAGAGGGAGTGGCAGGCAGAGGGAGAGGGAGAAGCAGGCTCTCCACTGAGCAGAGAGCCTGATATATGGCTCAATCCTAGGACCTGGGATCAGGACCTGGGCTGAAGGCAGACCCTTAAGCAAGTGAGCCATCCAGGCGCCCCAGTGAAATAAAATTATAATTTATACTGCCTAATACTTGACAATTTAGAAAGTGTTGTTACATACTCTATTCCATTTAATCCTTCAAACAGTTATGTGAAATAGGGAAGTATCCTTGGTTTGTAGGAGAGCTCAGGGTGGTGAAGTGACTTGTCCAAGATGACACCATTACTAAAAGATTAAAAACAGGTATGACACAGTTCTTTGTACTTCTTACTGAATGTTTTCAACTACATCATGCCACCAAGAGGTGTTGAGAAATATCCCTTCCTCCTGCCAAGATGCTAGCTTACCTAGACGAGCCCTCGTCCTGGGTCCCTGCATCTGACTTCGCAGTTCAGGCCTCAGATGAAACTTCTTTGCTTCATCAACTAGATCCCTGCACTGCAAACTACAGCGGATGAAAGGCTGAAACACAGCAGACAGTACAGTGACCCACAGGGGCCACATCTTTAATATACAAGCATAAATGGCACTCATAGGAAGTAACTTCCTGATACAGAAAACCAGTCCCAAAAGGGCTGCTGGTAATAACTATGCAGTGGGTTTCCACAAATTAAGAGAACAATTTTTTAATAGATAATAATTATTACATGGTTCAAAAATCAAGTAACGTAAAAAGATGTATTGAGAAGTATTCTCTCTGCACTTCAGCAGTAGGCATTAACTCTTTTTATTTGTTTGTACATCCTTCCAGCGATTACACAAATATGAGTAGGAAATAGCTAATAAAAATTTTAAGGGAAAACCGAAAGGTCTCTGTCAATTCCTGGGATGACAAGGAAGAAGTAAATCTTGCCTGAAATAATTTCCCCAAGGTTCATAGCACTGTCACCATGCCTCTGTCTCCTCCTGATGGAGCTCTGTACCGGGCAGCTCTCCTTTATATCCCCAGATTCACTCCACATCCTTTCCCACTCTGCTTGCTGGCTTACAAGGCTGGCCTACATGAAGAATGTCGCAGGATCCCTAGGCCCTCTGGCTTCCGGCTGGGCTCAGCCAATGAGGAGCTCTAGAAGAGCTCAGAGGGAGAAGGGGAGTGAGGCCAAGCTCCCTCACTGCGGGATGAGCGGTGAATTTAGCATTTTAGTCTCCTGAGTTGGACTCAAGAGTCTGCACTATGAACCACAATGTACAGAATAGAGCGATGGCTATGAGTTTAGTTAGAAATTGCAAATATGAGAAAAAGTTTGACACGTGACACTAACCAGCCTGCAACTTTTCTAATGTGACCTGGAAAACTGTGTATGTAGTTAATTCCTTAAGAGGTCTGGGGCTGGGCCAGAACGAGGAACACATTCACTGACCTGGGCTTTATTTATATGTTAAACGGCAGTTATTTGCCCAAAATATGGTCTAGGTAAATCGGTGATATATATGGTAAAAATTATGAAAACATACCACACAGGAAGAACTTGGGCTGGAAAGGCACTTTTATAAATAAACACAGTATAACCCAAATTGGTACTAAGAATGCACCGAACTACTTTCATGTTAGTATCAGGAGAAGTCAAAAATAGACTCGATAATCAAAGCATCTTTTTCAGGGCAATCTGGAACAACTTATGTTTGGTGGAGAAGGGGACATTCATCATCTCATGTTGCTTATGTAAAACACATAGGGACATACAAAACAAAAAGACAAGAAAACAAAAATTAAACCACAGGTTTCCAACTCCAGAAGGCTGACTTGCCAAGCAACTGTCTGGAGACTACCTAGCGCCGCCCTCTCCGGCATTCCTAGACAGGCTAACTAATGTAGGCTCATAACCAATTTTGAGTACACAATGCTAAGCTGTAAGAGATATTCAAGGCTTTGGACCCTGTGTGTTTTGTGTGCCTTACCTCAGCATCTATTACGTCTGTGATGTACCTGGGGGTCAGCAGGGGCATCCGGACGTACTGCAGCAGGTCAGGCAAGGATTCTTCTCGCTCCTTCTTGGCATGCTTCACCCAGTTGATGACAGCTTCAAAGACGGGCTCTTCAGAATCCACCTAAAAGTGTGTAATTACACAGCATGGAACTGTTTTTCCAATTACCTCAGAAAGCAACCATACTTTCTCCTTCCTGTTCCCCATGCTCTCCCACCTTTATTTCTTCTCTTTCAGAAACTGCTAAGCACTTGGGAAAACAACATTTGTCCCACATGACTCACCAAGACCAGTTAAAGAGCTGCAGTCAAACTGGATTAAAAAAATCTGAGACAGGGCCTAATAAACCATCAGTCACAAGTTGGCTTTTACTTCAGAAGTTTTTCCATTCCTGAATTTTTTTTCTGGTCATTTCTGAAACGTTACAAGGGGAGGAGGAATCTGTTGCCGTATTCAAAAGTGGTTTTTTTTCTTGTTTTGTTTTTTTTTAAGTATGCTCTTTGCTCAATGTGGGGCATGAATTCACAACCCTGAGATCAAGAGATGCATGCTCTACTGACTGAAGTAGCCAGGTGCCCCCAAAATCGGCTCTTAAGATAACTTGTGTTCAGTAAGTGTGGTCTGATGACTTCCAGGATTGCTCCTCAACTCTTCCATCCAAGTAGATGAGGCAGGAACGTCTCTTACATCATTATACTATAATGCTGCAGTTTCCTAAGAATTGTCCATTAGCACCTGAACAATTCCTATTTATCAGACACTGTGCTTGGAGATGATAAATATAATTAATCATTTGGAGAGTGTATCTGTTCTGAGGTACCTTTCAGAATGTGACAGTGCCTAGATAAAGACATCGTTCTGTGAACTTTTCCCAAGAACTAAAAATAGAGAAAACGTTTCAGAATATTCATTCATTGGCTTTACCAAACACCTACTAAGTGCCAGGCACAGGGCTGGAAGCTGGTTATACGCTGGTAACAAATCAGACATGAACTTTGTTTTTATGCAGGGAGAGAACACAAAAATGAACAATCCCACTTTGTCATTATATACCATGTAGAAAAAGTACAGGGCCTAAGAGACAGAATAACATGAGATTTCCTAATTCAGACTGATGGGTCAGAAAAGGCCTCCCTGTAGAAGAAATACATTTCAATCTGATAGGTGGGTAGCAGTTAGCCAGGAAGAGTGAGAGAGGACTCCAAGGCAAAGAAAAGAGCACATGCAAAAACCCTAGAGCTGTACTGCCCAACACGGTAGCCACTAGCCATGTATGGCTATTTATAGTTACATTAATTAAAATTAAGTTAAGTTAAAAACTCAGCTTCTCAATCACACTAGCCACATTTCAAGTGCTCAAGAACCACACCTGGCTACGGATTAGCAAACCGGATAGCACAACTATCGATCCTCTCCATCTTCACATCATAGTCTACTGGACAGCACTGTCCTAGAGCAAAAACAAACAGACTACATTCTACTACAGTAGAATGAATGAGGCAGGGGAAGAATGGTAAAAGATCAAGCTGGAAACGTAGCCAAGGGACAGCTCAGAGAGAGCATTAGAAGACTGGAATTTACTCTAACAGCAATGGGAAACCACTAAAAGGTTTCAACCAAGCTTGTGATATGATCATACTGATGTTTGTAAAGATTACCCTGACTACCATGGGTAGAACAGTTTAGAAGGGCCAAGAGCTGGGATACCAATTAGAGGCTCCTCTGATATATTAGGCAAAAGGTGATGGGTGCTTTGGGGTGCCTTTGGCTTAGGTCATGATCCCCAGAGTCCTGGGATCACGCCCTGCGTCAGACTCCCTGATCAGTGGGGAGTCTGCTTCTCCCTCTCCCTCTGCCACTCCTCCTGCTTGTGCTCTCTTTCTGTTAAATAAATGAATAAAATCTTAAAAAAAAAAAAGTGATAGGTGCTTAGACTATTGCAGTGGTGAGAGCAATTTATGCACCGAATCTATGGGAGGTCAAACTAACCCAGCTGCCTGATGGATTAGATACAGAGGCCTGTGCAGAAGGCTGTCCACAGTTAAAAATCTTTTTTTAAAGACAAGAATGATAAGCTAATAGTGGTAAACACTAGGCTCTGATATAGAATAGGTTTAAATGAGATTTATCAATTTATAAAGGGGTTTTCCAATCATCAGCAGATATCCTTGATCTTACTGAAGACGGAATAAACTAGTATTGCAGAGAAACAACTAAACTGGGAGGAAAAAACCCCTGCATTAATGCTTCACTACAGAGAAAAATTTCCCCATCATAAATTTTCAGAGAACCATTTTATGTACTGGGTACTGATATTTAATGATCAGAATGGCCCTATGCACTAAGCATGATTACTATCTATGGCAGAGGAAACTGAAGATTAGTGGTTAGGTTAACATGTGTCACCCAGCCAAAATAAACCCCAGGATGATTCTAAAGCCCATGTTGTTTTAACCAGTACAATATACTGTTTCCCATTGTGTTAAATACTGTCATTTTATATAATTAAGAGGAAGTATTAGTTGGGGAGTAAAACATCTGGTTCCTCTTTCTGGCTGGTATATGGAAGAGGAAAAAAATGTGCCATTTGCTGTCTTTCCAGAAAAAGAGACAGTCTTGACAAAGGCTGAGAGAAGACTATAAAAAAGAGTTCTCCAACTCTTTTTGTCTCAGTTTCTGAATAAAAAAGTTAGTCTTGGGGCGCCTGGGTGGCTCAGTGGGTTAAAGCCTCTGCCTTCGACTCAGGTCATGATCTCAGGGTCCTGGGATCGAGCCCCACGTCGGGCTCTTTGCTCAGCAGGGAGCCTGCTTCCCTCCCTCTCTCTCTGCCTGCCTCTCTGCCTACTTGTGATCTCTCTCTGTCAAATAAATAAATAAA